>CM069139.1:38761491-38791138 GCA_035221665.1 Okamejei kenojei
CCCCCATTTGACTTCTTCCCACTCCACCTTTCTTAACTCTACTCCACCTCCTCACTTATACTTTCACATAAAAAAAAAAAAGATTTTACCTTTTGAATGGTTCTCATTATGCTACACTTTACACTACCAACGGTGAGTCCTTGTCTCTGTTATTACAGTCTAAGAGCCTTGACTTCCAAAATGTCACCATCTGTCCTACAGAGATGTTTCCTGACCCACAGAGTTGTATACCAGTACTTTTTTTTTTTTTTAAACAGCAAATAGTTGTGTATTCAGTATCTTGATCACAAAAGTTCCACTTCTAAACTTTTATTTATCCATTTACAAGACAAGAGGAAGGTTTAATTGGCAACTTCAGTTGTAACTTAAATATCCTTCATGGGAAATGGTGAAGTATAGTAGAAATAGGTAAGTGGCAATTTCTTGAACTGCTGAATATAGTTGTTCTGATATTGTTGGTGATAGGAATTAATTAAGATCAAATGACGCAACTAAAAAGCAACACCAACTGTATTTTCTAAGCAACAAATTTTGTGAAGAAATTGTCCATTAAAACCAATCATAATTATCACTTTCAGGAGGTTATATATTATTATAAAAATTTGAATTATTTATTGTTGAGGCAGGCCTGAAAACACTTAGGCATCGAATTTCTAATTGAATTTATTGATTTACACTGTTACTGAGTTGTTGATTTGTTCAAGTGGGCACAAAGCAAAATTACACCAATAATGTCCACCCGTGGATGGGAAGATTATCATATGGATTTTTTATTTAAAAAACAAGGCTTATCCATCTGAAAAGCTGGATGATATGATGATTAAAATTACACCTTTCTCTTTTAAATAAATTCAGTTGTGTTTAAGAATATGATGCATTAATGTCTTCCTAAATGATTTTCCTCAATATGCCGTTGACATGTTCTTTGAAAAGTAAGATGCATGTTAGCAGATAGTCTAGATCTTTGTGCACATTGAATGAGGTCGGTTATCAATTTGTTTGCCAATTTATTATAGACAATTGTTGTAGGGGACTGCTGTAAGAAAGGTAAGAAAGAACTCCTTATCAGTAAGAATAATGGAGTTTAAATATGTCAGTAGTTGAATTTTGTTGAATTTAAAATGTCATGCCCCAAGTTACAAAATATCTAGTAAGAGTATTTATGGAAGAATGAAAAATTTAAGGAAGAAAAAATACCCAATTAAAGTTGTTCGCTTGCTAACGGCTTTTCACAGTCATATGGAGAGTAATAGTAAACAGACTTAAGAGGTGAGCCAAAGTGGAGAATTTCAACGCGAAGTGTGAATAGGTGGTGGAAACTAGAGCAGGAGGTAAGCGGGCATTAAAATATTATAAAAGTAAGCGGGCATTTAATAAAACTGCATTTATTTCATTTATTATGGTATCTTCAATGTTCTTTTGGCTCAATATGGCAGTTTATAGTAATGAACTTTAGAATGAATTTAATAAGTTTATGAATGAATGGAGATTATTGGACAAGTATTTCACATACAAGGAATTTGCATGGTGCTCTGTCGCAAGTGACATCATGACAGGACAGTGACAATTAAGAATGAGTTATAAAACAGTAATAATATTAACATTATCATTAAACATGTGAATTAATTACAAATGAAGCAAAACATATGAAATATTGTCCAATTTTGGAACTATAGGCTGCCACAGAGCACCAAATCATAATAATCTGATACATAGAAAAATAGGTGCAGCACGCCATTCAATATGATCATGGCCTGTCATCTAAAATCAGTACCCTTGTTCTGCTGCCCCCCCCCCACCCCCCCCCCCCATTATCTCCCTTGTTTCCGTTAGCCCTAAGAGCTAAATTAACTCCCTCTGAAAAAACATCCAGTGAATTGGCCTCCACTGCCTTCTGTGACAGTATTGATTGAAGGATAAATATAAATGTTGCACATATCCCTCCACTCTTTTTTTCACATTACATCGCCAGGAAAATAAACTAAAAACAAAAGAACAATGTCTTAGTTTTAAGTCATAAAGGCAAACTCTGCAACAATGCAGGAACTCCCTTTAGTACAGCATATGGCTGCTCAGTCGAAAGGTCTGGTAAAGCTAGAGCAATTAGTTTGATCTTGCATTCACTCTGAGCAAAAGTGACACCAGGAGCCCCTATCTATACTTAAAATGCATTACATTGACGATGTACAAGACAAGTTACAGTAGTGTTCAGACAATAGAGACCAAATACTGGAGAACAGAAACCTGTTAGCTTATTAATGTGAATGAATGAACAATCAAGACTGAAATACAACTTATAGGAAAAGGTGTTTAAGAAGGAAACTGAGGATGCTGGAAAATCGAAGATAGACAAAAATGCTTGGAGAAAAATCAGTGGGTGAGGATGCACTTATGGAGCAAGGACGAGGCAACGTTTCGGAGTCTGAAGCAGGGTTTCGACCCTAAACAGTTGCCTATTTTTTCGCTCCATAGATGCGCCTCACCCCACACTGAGTTATGGGAAAGGTGTGTTATTTAGAACTGTTCCAAATTTTTGATTAGGCCCAAACTATTTAACCCCAAGCTGTTTTTCTGGATTTGATATTTGATAATTAACAAGGACGGAGATATTTGGCTTAGAAATTTGGAACTTAGAGGTTACGGGTTTATGTGATTCCCCACCACAGGAGACAAAGTATATTCAATCCGAGTGTTTATGGACAGGACTGTATTTAAGAGCATCGAGGCCTAATTGATGCCCCCGAATAAATATTCTCTCAAACACGCTTCTGGAGTACATGCAGGCTATAGCTTTAAACTTATCAAACAAACGAGAAGGAATCTGACAAACCATGACCGCCAGCTTCTTCCCAACAGACATCAGGCTCTTCAACACTGCACGACACTAATTTGGCTATTATTAATTTATTGTATTATTATTAATTTTATCTGTAATTATTGGGCTTGTCAAGCTGTATAATGAAAGGATTTTTCCGTTGCGCTGAATGGCAACTACTAAAAACACTCTTGATCACCTTTATCATTTTAGATTTATTGCACTTGGTGAGCAATTTAGAGAACTGTTGCAGGGATTCGAGATCAGGAGGAGGGAATTATAGTGATCTACGCGCCGAGTCAGTGGTGTTGGATGGGGGCCGTTTATCAATTGGTTCGTGTTTTGAATGTAAGTTTTGACGGTGGATTCAGACACCAGGCGATATGAACACAGGCCAGATACTCGGCCGGCGGTACCCAGCCGATGTCTACAGGGACCTGCGGCTGGAGAGGGCCAGACGGCCGCTGTCAAATGAAATGGGGAGGGTAGGAGGGACAGGCACCGACGGGTCGGTCAGGGGCGGGGCCGGGGACTTGGGGACAAGCAGAGGGCCGCGAGCAGCGAGCAGCGGCGCCAACCACGTTCACGGCGAACGACACGGACTTACGGTGTGGTGTGCGCGCGCGCCGGCGCCGCGCCTCTCCTTCCCGCCCTCTCAACGGGCCGGGCCGGAGGACACGGACCTACGGCGTGTATGTGACCGTGCCTGCCTGTCTGCCTCCCCCTTTCCTTCCTTCCGCCCGCCCAGACAGACAGACAGACAGCCGGAGCCGCCGGGCCAGTGACGCCTCCCTTTTATCAACTCGCACTCACTCACGCAGCCGGAACCACGTGGGCCGTGCGCCGTCGGATGTGACGTAGGGAGGCGGCAGTTGGCACCGAGGGGGAGGGGCCACGAAGATGTAAAATTCGCCGATCCGGGTTAAACGGAGTGACTTTAAAAGCGAAGAATAGAACTACAGCAAAAAAAAAAACAAAACAAACCCAAAAAAACAAGCAGGTAAATTACGTCCAGGTTGAAAGGGGCGATCTAAAGAGATGTTTAACCCGCGCCGCGCGTTGACGGTGACGTGAGGCGGTTGGCGGGAAACATAAACCGGCTGCCGAGGTGGCGGTGGCGCGCGTCCGGCAAGGTCTGGGGTTAGCAGTTTCCCCATGAGGGGAGGGGAGGGGAGAAGGGAAATGGTCCAAAATGCATCCGCCAGAAAGGATAAAGACAGCACGGGCTTGTCAGACTTTCTCCCATCACTTTATGCTGTGCATTAAATAACTTCAGCCCTGTTTTGTAGCTGCTGATATTCCACTAATAGCTTGCAACCCAACCATATGACAAATGAATTCTCCAGTTACAGGTAATATTCCCCTATCCTGTTACGTGCACACTTGCCTCCTCGACGCCACCTCCCCCTCCTCCACACCCCCTCCCCCTTCCTCCACACCCCCTCCCCCTCCTCCACACCCCCTCCCCTCCTCCACACCCCCTCCCCTCTCCTCCACACACCTCCCCCTCCTCCACACCCCCCTCCCCTCCTCCACACCCCCTCCTCCTCCTCCTCCACACCCCCTCCCCCTCCTTCACACCCCCTTCCCCATCTCTATACACGTACCCCCTATCCCTGAGTCCTATATTTCCCTTTATTCCCCTGTTCCCTTCGGCCCATATCCCGCCCTTTGGCTTTACCTATCCTTCCTTGCCACTTATTTGACACTCTTTTGTCTCCTTTTTCACCTCTGCCCCTTGTCACTTACTCTCTCCCCCCCCCCCCCCAATTTGCCAATCAACTGTAAAAGCACATTAACATATTTCTTGGGTCTCTGAGTAAATTCATGACCACAAGGATTCTCTTGAACTTCTACAAAGGTGCTGAGAAAATTTTCTGGGATGCATCACAGCCTGATAAGGCAACTGCTTTGTTCTCAACTGTTTGACCAGCCCAGTACAAGCTCGTCACTTTCCTCCATCCAGTCCATTTTCATGGTGCATTGCACCAGGAAGGCTGGAAGTATAATTGGTGCCTGGCAGGAGCTTGCAAGCCCAGACATAAGCATAGCCTGTTCCCCACTGCGATCAGACCCCTGAGTCAATTGGCTCTTTCACATCCTCTTCCTGGAGGTGCTGCCATGTAGTCTTACTTTTAACATGCCTTATTCTGTCATTCAGGTATTGTATCTTAATTTTCTTTGGCATTACTTTGGATTGCTTCTTTGGCATTACTTTGGATTGCACTCCTTTGGATTAAGTGTATTGGCATTCTCTCCAACAATCCTCCAGACTACTCTCAAAACATTAATTTCTCAATATATGATACAAAAAATGACGTTGGTAACAAATATGAAAAAAGAAAGATGTTTTGATTATAGAATTTCATGACAAAATCTATCATTGCTTTCTCAATGAATACTGTTTTCCATAGATTAGGACAGCATCAGAAGATGCCAGCTGAGAGAAAGCCAATGCGATATGCACACCCGGAGGGGTATACAGGTGTATGTTTTGATGAAACAGGAAGGTAAGGTACCATAAATTAACCTGGCTTTAAATTGAGTTTAAATTCAGTGTGGTCTGTTTTAAACTTTCTAACTATCTGTCAAGATTTATATATGATTGGTGGCACTCACATCAGTGGTGGTGAAATGCTTTGATATGTTGGCTATGGCTATGACATTAGTCAGGACCTGGATCCACCATCACACCGCATCAACGGAATGCGATCTCCCTGACTCTCTATACTGCGTTGGACCATGAGGACGATAAACCCCAGATGTTGGGGGAGTCTAGAACCAGGGGCCACAGTTTAAGAATAAGGGATAAGCCATTTAGAACGGAGATTAGGAAACACTTTTTTATACAGAGAGTTGTGAGTCTGTGGAATTCTCTGCCTCAGAGGGCGGTGGAGGCCGGTTCTCTGGATACTTTCAAGAGAGAGCTGGGTAGGGCTTCATTGCGAAGTGGCGGCGCCTAACGACAGCGGCTCGACTGCAGTCCATCTGTCTTTTGTTAAATTTTTGTCCTGTTAGATATACGTTTTTGGTTCTAATTTATATTATTTTTTAGCTATGTATATGTGGGGGGGGGGGCAGAGATGCCAAGTGTCCCGGATTCGCCGTATTTTGTCCGGCGAAATAACCTTATTACGGTGTTCCGGCAGCCAAACATGTTGTACGGAGAAAAATAATCAAAACAATAAAACGGGAAGGGCGGGAACGAGCGGCGGTTTGGACACGTGCAGCGGGAAGGGCGGAACGAGCGGCGGTTGGGTGGACACGTGCAGCGGGAAGAACGGGAACGAGCGGCGGTTGGACACGTGCAGCGGGAAGGGCGGGAGCGGGAACGAGCGGCGGTTGGACACGTGCAGCGGGAGGGCTGGGAACGAGCGGCGGTTGGACACGTGCAGCGGGAACGAGCGGCGGTTTGGACACGTGCAGTCGGGGAAGGGCGGGGAACGAGCGGCGGTTGGACACGTTGCAGCGGGTAGGGCGGGAGACGAGCGGCGGTTGGGACACGTGCAGCGGGGAAGGGCGGGATACGAGCGGCGGTTGGACACGTGCAGCGGGGGAACGGGAACGAGCGGCGACACAAAATGCTGCAGAAACTCAGCGGGTGCAGCAGCACAAAGATGGCGGGTACAGGATGATGCTACAGACAGAGATGGTCAAAAGGCTGTTAAGGACATTCGTGTGCAAGGAATGGATAATGCACAAACAGAGGTAACTATGAGTGGCATTAGCATTGTGGGGGCTAAGGGCCCATTGCCTGTGTTGTATGTTTCAATAGACAATAGGTGCAGGAGGAGGCCATTCGGCCCTTCGAGCCAGCACCGCCATTCACTGTGATCGATGGCTGATCATCCCCAATCAGTACCCCGTTCCTGCCTTCTCCCCATATCCCCTTGACTCCGCTATCTTTAAGAGCCCTATCTAGTTCTCTGTTGAAAGCATCAGAGAACCGGCCTCCACCGCCCTCTGAGGCAGAGAATTCCACAGACTCGCCACTCTCTGTGAGAAAAAGTGTTTCCTCGTCTCCGTTCCTAAATGGCTTACTCCTTATTCTAAGACTGTGGCCCCTGGTTTCTGAACTCCCCCAAACATCGGGAACATGTTTCCTGCCTCTAGTGTGTCCAAACCCTTAACAATCTTATATGTTTCAATGAGATTTCCCTCTCAACCTTCTAAGCCAAGCCGCTCCATTCTCTCAGCTTATGACAGTCCCGCCATCCCCAGAGATGCCAAGTGTCCGGATTCGCCGTATTTTGTCCCGGCGAAATAACCTTATTACGGTGTTTTCCGGCAGCCAAAACAACTTTGTTGTTACTGAGAAAAATAATCAAAACAATAAAAAAAAACAACAAGCAAATGCGTTGTCCGCTCCGGAGTAATTGGGCGGGATCGTTGCTGTTTAAAAGCCGCGATAATTGTCTTCAGTTGCAACGCACAAACGGTCCGTATGCCATTGCACACGGCCAAGGTGCAGCGCCGCGTATTTTTGGCTATTTGTGACTGAAAAATCATTGCGAGCAGACTCACCATGCTTGAATGTGTAAAACCAAGGACTCGCATGGCGGCGTATATTGCTATGCACGCACGTGCACAATGCTCGCTGAATCCTTGTTTAGTGACAATGCACTCCGCTGGTGGCCTGCATTATACTGTGCATGATTACCAACTTCATCCTGATTTGCAACTTTTGAAAATGTCCAGAATTTATATGCAGCTTTTGAAAATGTCCAGCATTGATATGCAACTTTGGAAGATATCCAGCATTGTTTATTTGCAACTGTTGAAAATGCCCAGCACTGATTACAACTTTTGAAAATGTCAAGCATTGATATGCAACTTTTGGAAATGTCCAGAACTGATATGCAACTTTTGAAGATGCCCAGCATTGGTTAGTTAATTTTGAAATGCCCAGCATTGATGATTGTTATGCAAGTATTGAAAATGCCCAGCATTGATTTGCTACTTTTGAAATTGTCCAGCATTGATATGCAACTTTTGAAAATGTCCAGCATAGATATGCAACTTTTGGAAATGTCCAGAACTGATATGCAACTTTTGAAGATGCCCAGCATTGATTATTTACTTTTGAAATGCCCAACATTGATATGCAATTTCTGAAAATGTGCAGCATTGTGATATTCAACTTTTGAAAAGGTGCAGCAATGATTTGCAACTTTTTCAAGCATTTTGATTAGACACAGTTTGAAATAAGTGACACTATGACACTTTTGTAACACCAGGTATGCGTCCTCTCTCATTCAGTGATTTGCAACTTTATAACTGAATTGTGTTTAAACACAGTTTTGTTATTGTTAGCTGTGCCTGAAGGCTAAAGCATTCAAGACTCATCAAAATATATATAAGTACATCTTTTAAGTGATACTGTGTATACTAAAGGATGTTTATGTGTGTTTAATGAGTTTGCATATAGTACTAGTTGAAAAAAGGAAGGTTGGATTCAACGAGCGTTGCAGATTTTGGGTCGTTGCCATGCATATTTCTGGTGCCGCAACATGTTACTGAGAGAAATGCATTTACCCCCATTTGTTACTGACAAATGGGTTGAATGTTATGGCCCTGTCTCACTGTGCGAGTTGACCCACGAGGTACCCCGAGTGACAGACTCGTGGCTGTGCACGAGACTTCAAGTTTATGATCAAGTGTGTAACCGAGTTCCCACGGGTATGTCATTGCTGCGATGTTCCAAGTTCCTCTCCCGAGTTACCAAGTTCCTCTCCCGTTACTCTTGAGCCAACCGTGAATGAAGGTATGTTTTAATAAAGCAACAATGTTAAAATACATCTCCATCCTGTGGTTTTGAGTTATTTCAGCGCGGCGGCATCTATTGATATGACCTACAATGGGGAAAATGCGCATCCTCCAGTAACCAAGCATTTCTTGTTGTTTTATGTTTTTAAATACTTTTTTGCAATGGATCTCTATTTTAAATAATTTTAAAAAAGGAAGCAGCTCGGGTGACTGACATTGAGCGGCCGCCGGGACCGACAGAGCGCGCGCGCGCGCGCACACACACACACACACCACACACACACACACACACACACACACACACACACACACACACCACACACACACACACACACACACACACACACACACACACACACACACACACACACACACACACACACAGATACACACAGACAGCAGGGACTGGCCGCCACTTCAGAGGAAGGAAGCAGCTCGGGTGACTTTGAGCGGCCGCCGGGACCCGGCAGCAGACACACACACAGATACAAACAGATAGACAGAGAGGGAGAGAGAGACACACACATACACACACACACACACACACACACACACACACACACACACACACACACACACACACACACACACACACACACACACACACACACACACACACACACACACACACACACACACACACACACACACACACACACACATAGAGAGAGAGATACACACAGACAGCAGCTGGCCACCACTTCAGAGGAAGGAAGCAGCTCGGGTGACTTTGAGCGGCCGCCGGGACCCGACAGCAGACACACACACAGATAGACAGAGAGGGAGAGAGAGACACACACACACACACACACACACACACACACACACACACACACACACACACACACACACACACACACACACACACACACACACACACACACACACACACACACACACACACACACACACACACACAGCAGGACTGGCCACCACTTCAGAGGAAGGAAGCAGCTCGGGTGACTTTGAGCGGCCGCCGGGACCCGACAGCAGACACACACACAGATACAAACAGATAGACAGAGAGGGAGAGAGAGAGAGACACACACACACACACACACACACACACACACACACACACACACACACACACACACACACACATAGAGAGAGAGATACACACAGACAGCAGCTGGCCACCACTTCAGAGGAAGGAAGCAGCTCGGGTGACTTTGAGTGGCCGCCGGGACCCGACAGCAGACACACACACAGATACACACACAGATACACACAGACACACACACACAGACACACACACAGACACACACACAGACACACACACAGACACACACACAGCCACACACACAGCCACACACACACACACACATATGTGGCGTTTCTGCTCGGGACCCTTCTTCAGACAATCCAATGTCCCATAATATATTCTTTAAATATTAAGTTTTCTGTTGAAAGTGTGGTGCCGTGGTTACGGGTTGTCGGAAGGAAGATGATGAGGTCTGGTACAAGTTGACTTTGTTTTCAGTAATCAGGCCTCCGTGTTGGCCGATGCTGGTTGATCGAGCGCTCATACAGTTGCGAGCGAGCGAGGTCCATATATAGGAGCAAGGAACGCGAAGCCTCTGAGGGTTCATTGTTCCCCTGGTTTGGATTGCTCCCAGGAGAGCGGGCACAAAGAAAAATTTAGGCATTTTCATCTGTGGAAGGGGGAGGGCAGTATAAAAATCGAAAGCATTGTACAGCAGCACTCTCCCCCAACACGAAACACAGCGCAGCGTAAACAATTAAACAGCTTCACTTTTAAAAGCAAAGACACGTTAAATTACACGGCCCCAAGAAATCGCCTCTCAATTGCTTCGGGGTTGGAATTGAAATATATATATAATATATATAATGTGTATATACATATTATACTACTTTGGCTCAGTCCCTTTCAGATTATAAAAAAGTTCCCACGATAGACTCACGAGACACTATGGTAAACGCACGGGCCATTACGTTACTGCAACGAGTTTAAATGTTTCCATTTTTAACTTGAACAGTTAATTTGACTCGTGGAAAAAATCAAACATGTTTGATTTTTTTCACGAGTTAACAAGTTTCCCGAGTACCTGCCGTTAGCGCCACGAGTGGACAAGTTGAACGCGCGAGTTCCGACGTTCCCGCTACGTGATCACCACGAGTGAAAACTCGGGGTCACTCGTGGGCCAACTCGCACAGTCAGACAGGGGTTTTACTGTGAACTAAATTTAGGGTTGGCATCTCTGGGGGGGGTGGGAGAAACGGTTTAATCTCTTCCCTGTACGGGTACCCGACTTTTTCCCTGTCGGGTCTCCGGTGTTGTTTGGCCCTCTCATCGTGGAGCCGGCGGCAGCCACCAACCTGAGGGCTCCAGTCGCGGAGCCTGCGGACTCGCCATCGCGGAGCTGGCTGACTTCGGAGCGGGGGAGAGCTGTGGTGGCGCGTGGCTGCAACCCGGCTTCGGAGTCTCCAGCCGCAGGCCCGGTGGACAGGAATATTGAGAGCTCGCAGGCCCCTGGTGGGAGACCGCTTTTTGGAGCTCCCGCAACGGCAACTTCTCCTGGCGGAATCGGAGCGGGGCCTAACATCGCCCCGCGCGGCATAAATGGCCGCGGGACTTACCATCGCCCGCTGGGAGCTTTAACATCGTGAGCCACAGTCGCCTCGACACTGCAGTTGGACTGCCGGTCCGCGGGAGAATAAAGGGAAGAGAAACTTTTGCCTTCCATCACAGTGAGGAGGTGTTGGAGATTCACTGTGATGAATGTTTGTGTAAATTAAGTGTGTGTCTTGGTTTTTTTTGTAATGTCATGACTAGGAATGGAATTTCGTTCAAACCTTTTCTGAATGACAATAAAAGGCATTCTATTCTATTCTAAAGATAGTGGAATCAGGGGATATTGGGAGAAGGCAGGAACGGGGTACTGTTGTGGATGATCAGCCATGATCACATTGAATGGCGGTGGAGGCTCAAAGGGCCAAATGGTTTACTCCTGCACCTATTGTCTATTGTCTAAACACATAATCGGACACATCCTACCAGCCAACGTACAGTCACTAGAAAACAAAGTGGAGGACTTAAGGTTGAGGCTGCTTTACCAAAGGGAGCTGAGGTAATGCTCTATGTTCTGTTTCACAGAGACATGGCTCATCCCCTAGCTCCCCAAACTCAGCAGTCCAGCCTGATGTTTTCTCCTGACAAAGCTCGCTGATCTGGGCCTCTGCGCATCCCTCTGCAATTGGATCCTCGACTTCCTCATCCACAGACCACAGTCTGTTCGAATTGGAGGAACCACTTCATCCTCAGTAGCAATTAGTATGGGAGCACCTCAAGGTTGCGAGCTCAGCCCCCTGCTTTACTCACTCTATGTAGCCGGACATAATGCGAACTCCAACATCAAGTTCGCCGACGACACCATTGTGGTTGGACGAATCACAGATGGGGACGAGTCAGAGTATAGAAGTAAGATCGGCCGACTGACCAAATGGTGCCAGCACAACAACCTTGCTCGCAACATCAGTAAGACCAAGGAACTGATGGTGGACTTTGGTAGGGGAAGGATGAGGACCCACAATCCTGTTTATATCAACGGGTCAATAACTTCAAATTCCTGGGCGCGCATATATCAGAAGATCTTTCCTGGACCCAGCAACCGATGCAATTATAAAGAAGGCACATCAGCGACTCTGCTTCTTGAGAAGATTATGGAGATTCGGCATGTCGAAGAGGATTCTCCTGAACATCTACAGGTGCTCGGTAGAGAGCATTCTGACTGGTTGCATTGTGACCTGGTTTGGCAACTTGAACGTCCAGGGGCGAAAAAGACCACAAAATGTTGTGACCTCTGCCCAGTCCATCACCGTCTTTGACCTCCCCACGTCGAAGGGATCTTCCTCAAAAAGGCAGCCAAAATCATCAAGGACCCACACCATCCTGGCCACACACTCATCTTGCCATTGCCATCAGGAAGAAGGTACAGGAGCCTGAAAATTGTAACGTCCAGGTTCAGGAACACCTTCTTCCCCGCAGCCATCAGGCTATTAAACATAACATCGAATAAGGTGGGTCGGTGGGGGCACTGCGAGCCGGCTGCCCTGCCAGCAGCGTGTTTTTTCTACTTTTTTTTAGTATGTCCCAATGTGTGTGTTTAATGTTTCTCGGTGTGTCTTGTGTGGGGTGTGGTGTGGGGGAGTAAGGGGGAAACTGCTTTGGTCGCCTCCTCCACGGAGAGGCGACTTTTTCCATGTCACCTCCCTCGTGGCCTAACACAAAGGATCGGTGCGGCCTTTCCCGGAGACGTGCCCGGGGCTTCAGCAGCGGGCGGAGTGTAGACTCTTTCATCGCGGAGCGGGCGAGCCCTTGCCAGAAGGGAGCGCTCCATTCGCTGGCCCGCGGCAGTCTGAAGCCGCGGTCTGCGGAGCTCCAGCTGGCATGGCGTCCGTAGCCTGGGATCCCTTGTTGGGGGCCCCGGAGGAGAAGAGCTCCGACCGCCAGCCCACAGCCTACATCATCTAGAAGACGCAGACCACGGTGCTTCCAGCTGGCGCGGCATCCCGAGCCTGGGATCCCTCGTTGGGGGCCCCGGAGGAGAAGTGCTCCGACCGTCAGCCCGCAGCCTACTTCTAACCGCGGGCGCGGCGGGGAGTTACCATCCGGTGTGGGATCCCTCGCCTGGGATCCTTGGAGAAGAGCTCCGACCGCCGGCGCTGCAGTCTGCGGTGCTTCTAACAGCGGCGCAGCGGGGACTTTAGATCTTCGACCTGCGGCCTACACCATCTTGAAGCCGCGGTCTCCGGTAGGGAAGCACCAATTCGAGACTTACCTTGTCTGCACATCTGGCCGCCCATAGTGGCGACTGCGGAGGGTTGTGGTCCCGTCCACGGGGGAAAATGGAGGAGACTGACTATGTGCCTTCCACCACAGTGATGAATGCTGTGGTGGATGTTTGTGTTAAATTTTTATTGTGTATTGTGTGTTCATTTTTTTATTGTACCGCTGATGGCAAGTTCATTTCACTGCACTCTATGTGCACGTGACGAATAAATCTGACGACTTGACATGAGCTCTGAACTGTTATTATTATTTGCTATTTTCTTTATATTTGTTATTTATGGAACTTTTTCTTTTTTTCTCCCCGTTATGTACAATGTTTAAATACTCACCTATTATGTTGTGCTGCAGTAAGTAAGAATTTCATTGTCCCGTCTGAGACATATGACAATAAAACACTCTTGACTGTAGTCTTTATTTACTGCAGCTTGACGTTCAACATCATCATTCCCTCAAAACGTATATCATCAAACTCGGAGAACTGGGTCTCTTCTCACCCCTCTGCAATCAGATCCTCGACTTCCTCTTTGCCAGACCCCCAAACAATACAAAATGGTAACAACACTTTACAGTACTCAATAAACAGCATAATAAACAAATAAATAAATACATCCATATTTGTGCAAAATAAAACAAAAGCCCAAAGTTCCTAGTGCAACAGAGACTGTTCAAAGTTCAGTTGATGCTTGGAGCATTCAATAGCTGATGGTTGTTACAAAGAGCCTGCTCCTGAGCCTGAAGGTCATGGTTTTCAGACTCTATACTACCTTACCCATGGCAGAAGTGAAATGATGCGTGGTAAGGGTGATGTGGATCCTGGATGATCTTCTTTTTCTTAAGCCCTTTGCTCCTCTAGGGAGTAAAGGCCATTGACAAATGTCCTCCGCCTCACTCGGTTGTTGGCAGTTCTTTCGAGATCTTCCCAGTTGAGCCCGCTCTCCGACATTTCTGTCTGGACACCTTTTCTCCAGCTGTTCCTGGGGCGACCTC
This sequence comes from Okamejei kenojei, assembly GCA_035221665.1. Lineage (NCBI taxonomy): Eukaryota > Metazoa > Chordata > Chondrichthyes > Rajiformes > Rajidae > Okamejei > Okamejei kenojei. Next base: position 38,775,873 of record CM069139.1, read on the forward strand.
TTTCCCTTTTTCCTTGGGGGTTCCATTTCACGGCTTGCCTGGTGATGTCTGTGGCAGGTTTCCTGAGGGTGTGTCCAATCCAACTCCATTTTCTCCTTCAAATTTGTAAGTCAGTGGGCTCCTGGCTTGTTCTTTTCCACAGGTCCACATTGCTTACTTATCTCTCCACCAGATGTTAAGTATTCTCCTAAGGCAGGAGTTAATGAATGTTTGCAGCTTGTTTGTAGTGTGTTTTATTGTTTTCCATGTTTCTGATCCATACAGCATCACCTGTTTCACATTTGAGTTAAAGATGCGTATTTTGGTGTTGATTGAGATGTGTTTTGAGCTCCATATCTTCCTGAGCATGCTAAACACCACCCTAGCCTTATTGATTCTACTTTTTATGTCTGCCTCTGCCCATCCGGTGATGTCCACAACACTGCCTGGGTATGTGAATGTCCACAACACTGCCTAGGTATGTCCTGGATGATGCTGACTGCCTAGTTAAGAAAGTGCCTCATAGATTCTTCGATAACAATAGACAATAGGTGCAGGAGTAGGCCATTCGTCCCTTCGAGCCGTTCAATGTGATCATGGCTGATCATCCACAATCAGTACCCCGTTCCTGCCTTCTCCCCATATCCCTTGACGCCGCTATCTTTAAGAGCTCTATCTAACTCTCTTGAAAGCATCCAGAGAACCGGCCTCTTGAGGCAGAGAATTCCTCGGCCCAACTTTCTGTATGAATAAGTATTTCCTCATCCCCATTCTAAATGGCTTACCCCATATTCTTAAACTGCGGCCGCTGGTTCTGGACTCCCCCAACATCGGGAACATGTTTCCTGCCTCTAGCGTATCCAAACCCTTAATCTTCTATACTAGATAACTATAATTGTCCTCTTCCGGTTTGTGTGGTTCTTCTATTTGCGCAAATACGGTACATGATAGCGCTACGATTTTTCGCCACTTTACTCATCATTCTCCTGTGCTGCAAGTGCAGCAAGTTTTGTTCCGATCAATGTTAAAAGTTATTAAGGTTTAAAAATCTTTAAAACCGCGCATTCACCGATTGGTCTCTTCTGTCAACCAGCGTCACACAGACTGGTCTGGTCTCTCCTGTCAGTCAATGCCACAGCCGGGATGGTGACGCCCCTTCCTGCACCGCAACCTCTCCCGCCTCACTCACAGACTCCTCCCTCCTCTCCTCACAGTAACTTATCTACCGTCTTCCCTCACCACCGGCGGCGGGGGAGGGGGTTCATTTGTGCCCTGGTCCCCTCTCTCTCTCCCTCACCGCTCTCCCCCGCCCGCCCTCTGCGGCAATGGTGGTCCCATCTACTCTTCCCTCTCTTTCCCCCCCCCCGCCCCGGGTGAATGGCTGCGACCGTCTGTCTCCTCCGCCGCCGCTCTCACAGCCCTCTCAGAGATTTTCTCCACCAGCTCATTGAAACTCGTGGTGCCCACCAAAACCGACTCCATCCCCCCCCACCTCCCCGCGGCCGGTCCTGGCAGCGGCAGTGGCAGTGAGCGGGCAGGATGGGAGGATGGCAGGTGGGTGGGCAGGGCGGGGATGAGCCGAGCGACAGCAGTGGGCGGACAGGATGGGAACGGTCTGAGTGGCAGCTGAGCCAGAGTGGGCAGAGGAAGGGAGGGAGAGTCAGGTTGCAGGGTTGCCGAGCAGTTTTCGCGGAGTTTGAGTAATGTGAGTGCGCGCGACCCCGCATGCGCGCGCACACACACATGTTAACAGGATCTAAACCACAGCTAACAATGAATGACCTGTGGAGGAAGGAACTGCAGATGCTGCTTTTTTTGGAGGGAGGGAGTGACTGAGGGTAGGGGAAAGGAGAGGTGGGGAGGGGAGGAGGATGGGGAAAGATCCTGGGGAGGTGAGGGAGTGTGGGGGGGATTGAGGGGAGAGTGAGGGAGGAGGGGGAATAGAGATGGGGAGTGGCGAAGGTAGAGAGAGGGGAAATAGTGAGAGGAGGGGCAATGGGGAAGGTCAGGAGGGATAGGGGAGGTGTGGGGGGATATAGTGATAGGAAGGGGGTAGGTAAGGGAGAGGAGCGAGGGAAGGAGTGACAGGGTAGGGGAGAAGGAGGGAAGGATTTGTGGAGGGGAGGAGGAGAGTGGAAAGAAGAGGAAGGGTCAAGAGGAGGGGGGGATGAGGGGAAATGAGCCGCTCCTGCACAGTTAGGGGCTATGCGTGAGTGGTGGAATATTGTGTTGGGGAGCAGACCAACGGGTCTGCACTTTGTCTAGTAATCTTATATGTTTCAATAAGGTCCCCTCTCATCCTTCTAAATTCCAGAGTATAGAAGCCCAGCTGCTCCATTCTATCAACATATGACATTCCCACTATCCCGGGAATTAACCTGCGCTCCCTCATTAGCAAGAATGTCCTTCCTCAATTTTGGAGGCCAAAATATGTCAGGTGTGGTCGCACTAGGGCTCTACAACTGCAGAAGGACCTCTTTGCTCCTGTACTCAACTACTCTTGTTATGAAGGCCAACATGCCATTCGCTTTGTTCACTGCCTGCTGTACCTGCATGCTTACTTTCAGTGACTGATGAACAAGGATCCCCAGATCGTGTAGTGCTTCCCCCTTTCCCAACTTGACACCATTTAGATAATAATCTGCCTTCCTGTTTTTGCCACCAAAATGGATAACCTCACATTTATCCACATTAAACTGTGTCTGCCAGGCATCTGCACACTCACCCAACCTGTCCAAGTCACCCTGCATCCTCATAGCATCCACCTCACAGTTCACACTGCCACCCAGCTTTGTGTCATCTGCAAATTTGCTAATGTTACTTTTAATCCCTTCATCTAAATCATTAATATATATTGTAAATAGCTGCGGTCCCAGCACCGAGCCTTGTGGTACCCCACTAGTCACTGCCTGCCATTCTGAAAGCGACCCGTTAATCCCTACTCTTTGATTTCCTGTCTGCCAACCAATTTTCTATGGTGGGGAGGTGAGTACCCATGATGGACCAGGCAGTGTCCACTATTTTTTTTTTTTCTATTCTTCATTCCTGGCTGGTCAAGTTGCCGAACCATGCAGCCAATCAATATGCTCGCTAATTTGATATCCTCGTATATATTTTTTCAAATAATCTTGAATTTGAAGATATTTGAAATATTGGTTACTTTTCAGGTTATATTTTAGTTGTAATTTTGCTGAAGTTTAAGAACGTATTTGTTGACATAAATATTTTCCTCAATCTTCTAAGGAAGTATTGACAGGCTTTCTTTACAATTGCATCAATGTGCTGGGTCCAGGACAGATCCTCAGAGATATGTACACCCAGGAACTTGAATTTGTTGACTCCAACATAAATCCATCGATGAAGATAAGTTTGTGGATCCTCGGCCTAAAGTCAACAGTCAGGACTTTGGTCTTACTGATGCTGTTTTAAAAAAAATAATTATTTTTGTTAGAAGTAAGTGCAGTAGTGTGGTACCTAAGTACATAATACATACACATTACCATTCTTGTACAACTTCTTATTTTTAATTTAATAATAAAAGAGCAGTGAAAGAAAAAGGGAAATAAAGGGTGTCGAGATAGATAGACAAGCGAGTAGAAACAGATCGTGAAAGAGACAGAGCAGAGATAAGAAGCTAAGGAGATTGAAAGAGAAAGTAGAAAGAAAAGAAATTAGGAGAGATATACATATTTAGTATCTTTACCCATCCGTCACCCAGTTCTGAACCATTTAATTTCTAAGATTATGTTATGTTGCACCATATGCTTGTAGGAAGTCGATAAAAGGAGACCAAATCTTTAAGAATTGGTCTACTTTGCCCAGTAGGAGGAATCTAATTTCTTCAAGATGTAGCGTTTCCGGCATATTTGAAATCCACATTTTGAACGTTGGCGTGGTTGCGTTTTTCCAGAATTTGAGTATACGTTTTTTTGCTGTTATTAAGCAATAATTAAAGAGAGCTTCTTGGAACGTAGTTAATTTGTGTCCCTCTTCCATTGATCCGAAGATAATCAGTTCTGTATTGGGGTTCAATATTGTGTTGAATAGTTTTGTAAAAGTTCCAAAGGTTTCATTCCAAAATTTATGAAGTTTTATACAAGAGACAAAGGAATGTGCTATAGTGGCATTTTGAGTTAGACATTTATCACAAATGGGGGAGACATTTGGAATTATTTTATTCAATCTGGTTTTTGAGTAATATAGTCTGTGTAAAATGTTTAATTGAATTAGGTTATGCCTTACATTGAACATTTATGTACATATAATAGATTTTTTTTCCCATCTGTCGTTCGGATTATTAATAACTCTTGTTCCCAGTCCCTTCTAATTGCCTCTGTTGTTGGTATTTCTATATTTAAAATTATATTATAAATATGATATTACATTGCATGATTCTGCCTTTATTCATTCCTTCCTCTAATAAATCTGAGGTTAGAGTTTGATATCTTTGTATATATTTTTTCAATTAATCTTGAATTTGAAGATATTTGAAATATTGGTTACTTTTCAGGTTATATTTTAGTTGTAATTGTTGGAATGATAAAAGTTTCCCCATTTCATATATATCTCCAATCATTTTAATTCCTATTCTTTCCCAATGTATTATCAATAATAGATGGTTTGAATGAGGGATTGTTAGCTATTGGTGAAAGAAGTGATAAATTTCTTAATTTTAAAGTTAATTTTATTTGTTTCCAAATTCGTATTATACTGTGAATAATTGGATTCTTCTTATATGTTATATTGTTCAGTTTCATCGGGGAAATAAGAATCGGTCCTATATTATAGGGGGAACAATCCTCTTTCTCCATTCTTATCTAATCTACTTGTTGGGCAGAACTGTCCAACCAATAAATTATATTTTTAATATTCACTGCCCAATAGTAGTACAACAAATTAGGGAGTGTCAGTCCCCCTGATTCTTTAGATTTACACAAATGTTTTCTTTAAATTCTTTGTGATTTATAGTCCCATATGAAGTTTGTAATATCAGAGTCTAGTTTTTTAAATATTTTTTTTGGTAAATATATTGGTATTGATTGAAATTTGTGGTAAAAAGATCATTTTTATAGCATTTATTCTGCCTATTAAGGCAGGGCTCTCGCTTAACTTTTTTTCCCTATTACTAGCCGGGCAACCTAGGCAGCTTTTTAGGATGCCAAATGACAGTTTAGGTGGTCATTTAAGATGGCTTGCATGACACGTGCGACAATGTGCTCGGACGAGGTGCGTAGTTACCAGTCAGAATTATGGTCAATGAAGCATTCACGTATTATTTCTGCTTCAAATAAAGTCACAAACTAAACATATTCACCAATCAAGAAATGATATATACCACAATGACATGCAGCAAAATTGCAATACTGTATCTCATCTCCTTTTACACAATGCAAGGAATGCAATTTCTATTATATCTTTCCACTTCCAAACAAAATTCTGGTTGGATTATTCAGCCTATGAACAACCTCAGTGAGACCAAGTGCAGGCTTGGCGATCGCTTCGCACAACACCTGACCAAGTGCAGGCTTGGCTCAGCACTTCAACTCCCCCTCCCATTCCGAATCTGACATTCTGTCCTGGGCCTCCTCCATGGCCAGCGTGAGGCCCACTGTAATTTGGAGGAGCAGCACCTCATATTACGCTTGGGCAGTTTACACCCCAACGGTATGAAAATTGACCTCCAATTTCAGATAGTCCCTGCTTTCCTCCTCCTCCGCTTCTCCCCCCCGCTTTTGCACTCTTGATTTGGGTTTCCCACACTCCCTCAGCCCACTGTCTCTGCCTCTTCCTTTCTTCCCTCTCCCTCCACCCTCACATCAGTTTGAAGAAGGGTTCAACCCAAAACATCGACGATTTCCTTCGCTCCACAGATGTTGCCTCACCCGCTGAGTTTCTGTATTTTTGCTCGTAGTCTCCCCATTCACACAAGAGTTTTGTTTATCCCACTTTCCTCACCCACTCCCTAAATGTTAGGGGCAATTTTACAGAGACAAGTTAACCTACAAAGCCAATGCATCTTTGAGATGTGGGAGGTAACCTACATGCTTGCAGGGAGAATGTGCAAATTCAACACAGACAGTGCCCGAGGACTGGATCGAACACAGATCCCTGGCGTGTGAGGCAGCAAGTCCACCAGCTGTGCCACTATATTTTATTTTGCAATACACAAAAAATTATACGTTAAATTGATAACTTTGGTTACTAATAAAAAATAAACTATCAATTTTCAGTCTTAAATCTCTAAGTGATGCTATGTCCCCCTTTACAGCTACTGTATGTTTTAATTCAGTTCAAGACTATGGGACTACATTGGCCATAAAGTTGTTGCCTAAAATTGCCAGAGACCCGGAATTGATCCTGAATATGGGTGCTGTTGGTATGGAGTTTGCTCCTTTTCCCTTTGATTGTCATGCCTGTTTGTTATTTTTACTCTGGGTGCTCTTGTTTCCTTCCACATTCCAAAGGTGTGCAGGAACCTTGTTCAGACCCAACCCAAAACGTAATATTTTCCTTTTGTCCAGAGATTCTGTCTGACCTGTTGAGTGACTCCAGCTTTTTGTGTCTATCTTCAGTGAGTTAAAACCAGCATCTGCAGTTCCTTCCTACACACACGATACTATACAATAGAACTTTATTAATCCCAGGAGGGAAATTATTAATCCCAGGAGGGAAATTGTGTGTGTGTGTGTGTGTGTGTATAGCTATATATTCATATCTAAATATACACTGTTTTATTTTCTCATTTATAACATTGTTTACAGAGTACTATGTTTACATATTCTGTTGTGCTGCCGCAGGTAAGGATTTCATTGGGACATGAGAGTATAAAACACTCTTGACTCTTGACTTGCGTCGATTATGTGTGGGATTGAACTAGTGTATGGGTGATCGGTGGTCAGTGTGGACTCGGTGGGCCGAAGGGTCTGTTTCCACGCTGTATGTTTAAATTAAACTAAAACACTAAAACCAGAGGAAATCTAAAGAAGGGTCTCTACCCGAAACGTCACCCAATTTCTTCTATCCAGAGATGCTGGCAGCTCCATGGACTTCCGCTGCACAATTAAAGCATGGAATAGTAGTCTTTCTTCACCTTCCACCCTACTATAGATACCCAAGTAGAAGCAATTAAATTTAAGGTAGCTCTTTTTTCCCCCAAGAACCCTTTTTTGTTTAAGTCCACGTCAAGTGTCGTCTTCTTCTTCTTCTTCTGCTTCTTCTTCTTCTTGCGTATGGCGTGCACAGCCTAACGTTGTAGGACAACTTGTTCTATTTGATCTTATTTGATTGTGCACGCCAGGTTGATTGCATTCGTCGAAACAGGGCGGACCACGTGAAGGTTGCAATCTTCCACCCCATGTCAAGAATCAAGAGTTTTATTGTCATGTGTCCCAAATAGGACAATGAAATTCTTGCTTGTTGCAGCACAACAGAATATGTAAACATAATACAGAACAGGAGATAAAAGTTCACTGTGTCTTTATACCATAGACCATATATATACATAATAAATAAACAGATAAAATGCAATAGACTGTTATTTTTCAGAGTTTGGTGGTGGTGTTTAAATTCTGTTTAAATTCCATTTTGAATATTTTTGGAGGAAGAAGCGTGAGTTACTCCAGCTCCATCGAATGATTCCGTGTTGGTTTTCAGCGGTCGCGGCGAGTGGACAGCAATGGCAGCCAGATTTCCCACCATGCAAAGGGAGGGAGAAAGTGACCGACGCCGACCAGTTGCAGTGGCAGTGTGCATGTGCAGGGTGGCACATGCGCACAATCACGGCCGATGATGTGCTGGCCAAATATCCTCGCTATAGGTGCTGGCCGTGGTTGTGCGTATGTGTAAGGCGGCCGTCCGGGCTGTGCCGGCGATGAGGAGCGGACGGAGACACGGACACGGATAGCGGATGTAGACACAAACACGGATAGCGGACGGAGATGGAGCATGGCTTTTAGGTTGCCCGGCAGGACTGTGGGTTGCCATTGGCAACCAGGCAACCGCTAATTTCGAGCCCTGTTAAGGACATCGGCAGTGTTTTCCAGAATTTAATCAACCCATTTAATTTAGTTAATAAAGGCATATAGTTTGCGTTGAGTAATGATTTATATTTCCTAGTAATTTGGATACTCAAATACTTGAATTTTTCTGTTGCAATTCTAAAAGGGAATTTAAACTTGAGGTTTTATTGTCATAATTTCGCTTTTGTTCCAGTTTATTCTATATCCTGATAAATAACCAAATTCTTCTATTAAATTTATTATGCTGATTTGCGAATTTGTAATATATAATAATATGTCGTCTATATATAAAGACATTTTATTATTTGAGTGTTTATTATATCCATGAATATTCGGATGACTTCTTATACTTTCTGCTAAAGGCTCTATTACTTGTGCAAATAGCAGGGGCGATAATGCACACCCCTGTCTATTGCCCCTGTCTAATTGGAATTTCAGGGATAATATATTATTAGTCGATAATCTAGCCGGTACAGCCGTCTTATTGTATAATAGATTTTACTACAACTAAACACCATGAGATAAAATTATCTCCCATATTAAATTCTTTGCAATAGTTTGAATAAATATAGCTATACTACTTTAGATCAAAAGCTTTTCTGCATTCAATGAAATAATTGCTAAGTCTTTCTCTTCAGTTTTATATTTACTGTGAGTACATAAATACATTAAATAGCGGTCCGCATATTGTTGAATGAGTATCCACATTGGTAATAAAACCCCATTTGGTCCGGGGTTTATTAGTTTTGCTAACATATTTACTCAATCTTCTTGCTAGGGTCTTTGCTAATATTTTTTTTTTTATCTGTATTTTTAGGAGTGCTATGGCTTTAATATGAGCCCGGGTCTTCTAGATCTTTATCCTTTTAGGTATAAGTGTAATAGTGGACCTCGGTTAGTGCATGGTAGTAAAATATTTCTTAAAAAGCATGTGTATATAAACATTTATTGTAAGGCGTGAATAAATTATCTTTGTAGAATCTTTTATAGAATTCATTACTAAAGCCATCTGGTCCTGGCGTTTTACCATTCTGCAACAAATTTAGTTGTTTTCTTCTATTTCCTTAAATTGAATCTGAGCTCCTAATTCCTCTTGTTCCAACGTATTGAGTTTTGGAAGATTACCAATTGTCTAAGAAGTTTGTAATTTTAATATTATTTGCAAAAGTTTTAGATGTATATAGATTTTGGGAAAAATATGAGCAAATCTTTTATTAATAGTCATTTAGGTAATGTTAGTAATATCACCTTTATCTGATTTAATTTTATGTGATTGTATTTCTGATTCTGTTTCCCGTTTTTATTATTTTTTTATTCACCTGACACCTTCTAGTTTATGTGGTTATTAATTAATAACCGAATTCGAAATTTCTCTAGTTTTGTAATTTGAAATAACATCTTCATATTCTGGCCGATAAATTTAATATTTAATTTATATTTTTAATATCGTTATCTTGTTATGTTTATCTATGGTTGGTTTCTTTGGCATTTTCTAAATCTAATTTATGTCTAAATTTCCTTGTTTCTACACTGCAATTTTTTTCAGTGTTCTTTTTATTTTGGAAAGCTTTGATATGAAAATTATAGTTCCTCTGATAAATGTCTTAAAAGTTACCTCCCATAATAAGGCGGGTTGAAATATCTGGTGTATCATTTGTCTCAAAGAAGAAAATCAATCTGCTGTTTTAAATATGTACAACCTTGTGATTATTTTAAGATTTGAGGGTTGAACCTCCAGAAAACGATTTTTTAATACAGACATTCCCTTCTAATTAAAAAAAAAAACAGTTAAACACGGGAGTGATCAGAAATAAAACAATTATGATATTTAATTTATATGTATAAAGGGAATTACTTTGTGTGTCCACTAAAAAATAATCAATACGTGAATATTGTTTTATGTACCGTTGAATAAAATGATATTCCCTACCTAACTGGATTAAACGATTCTTCTCCATACATCTGTTATGTTTTATGTTTTCATATGTATGTATTTAGAGGACGTTCACTAGTTTTAGATTTTATGTTAAACCTTTATTGTTTTGCTGATTTATCCCAGATATGGATCTAGAACGCTAATTGAAATCTCCCCCTATTAATCACATAGTGATAGTTAAAAAATTCTGAAATTATATCCAGAATTTTACTAAAACAATTGGGGGTTAATCAAAGCTTGGGAGCATAAATATTTATCAAAGTACGTTGGAGTAGAGTGAATTACCTCTCTATCATCCCCCCGCATAGTCTATGACGTCCCTCCCCTCTTTATCTGCTATGATATCTTTAATTTGAATGGTATAACCTTTAAACTAACTAATATAGCCGTGCCTCTAGATTATAGAAGTAAATGAAGAGTAGTATGTTTGCCCAAACCAATTTGCCATTCAATGTTATCTGTGTTTGATGTTTCAGATGTGTTTCTTTGTAAGAAGAGATAATGTCACTGTTGAGTGAGGTTTTAATAATTGGGCAAAAAACTTACTTACCACCTTTTAATTGGTTCATATTAGCGCCCCTTGAATTCCAGCTACTGAACGTGATTCCTCCAGTTTTCTTTTGTTTATTAATCGTCTTTGTAAAAGCATTGTAAATCATTAGTTTATACCTTTAAGTCATATGTGCAACCAGTACCTCAGAACTCTAGGTGATGGGGTGGTCATCCCTCCGAGCTGTTACATTTTGTTGACATCCCTCCCTTCACAAAAATAGACCTTAGAAAAGACCAGAAGGTGTAAAGTGGTGAAAAGATAATTAAAAAACAAAAAAGTGATATTATTAATAATCTAAAAAATAGGGATAAAATAATTTAAAAAAACACACAAACACTAAAGGTGGTAGAAAAATTCTTGTTGACTTCCGTAGCTGTTATACATTTCGCTCTGCCCCCTTGACCAAAAAATTATTATTAAAAGGAAGAGAGACCGGTTCAAAAATTAAAAACTATATATAGATAAAACGCATTTCAAATCTAACTATGGAATGTTATCTTCAAAAAAATTCCAATATTAAGGTAAATATAAAATATAACAATAATTATGTTCGAATACGTATATAGCCCTTATCTGCCAACCAATATGCTCGCAAATTATTACATTTCAACTCCCCAAATTTAAGTCTCATTCTTTTGTATTAGACAGCAGCAGGTTCCAAGGGGTTAACCAGATTTAGACCCTTGGTTAACTTCCAAATATCTGAATCTCCTCCCCCCCCCCTTTACACACAATTTAAACTAGATCTACTATATCCATAAAATTTGTTGGAATATTGTTAATACTTATCAATCATATTTAACTAATTATTCTTATACTTGGCAATTAATTAACATCATGAGATAAAAATCAGTCATTATTACGCTGTGCTTTAATATTACACAATAGTGGGTTACTGTTATTGAACTAGTTCTATCAGTTAAATGTTTTATGTTAGTACATAATTGTATGTTTCTTAAGTCATAAATATCTGTAGAAGTCCGTTAGTATTGTTTTTTCGTATTCCCAAATTCCGTTTTTTTCCACCACGGTATTGCTTGTTTTCCAAGTCTCTTATATTCAGAGTGAAACCATAAAGTTCAAACCCTGAGTTAAACATTCCAAAGATAAGTGTCTAGAAGGATACAGCACCTCATGGAGAAATCCGCCATCTTAACCAGAGCAGTCTTATTTATTTAAAAAAAAGTGTCCTTTCCCTTTTCATTCGCCGCTTCTCCCGCTCTGTATGGATTTGATGTGGGAGACCGACTCCTGAATAATCTGTCGGCCTCCTTTTGCGATACCTTGTGCATATATAAAATGCCTCTTCTGGCACCGTGAAGGCACGTTCAACAGAGTTATAAGTAATACCTCATCTTTTTTGCAGGATAGTTACTATTCCATAATCTAGCTCCAGAAATTATTTCAATATAATTTTGTGTCTTTGTGAAACATGTCCCTCTTTTTCACAATTTCAAGCTGGATAGTCACGAAAGAGAATCTTAGATTATTCTCTACTCAAACATCAAATTCGAATCCATATGGAATTCCGTTTTCATAATTTCCGACCAGGGTAGAGATATCACCCTGGAGATATCACAATGAATCTGTCTTGGGGGGTGGGGGGGGAGGACGTGGGGGCAGCTAAGCTTTGCTTGAGCTTTATGTCGAACCCAGTGAGCCACGTCTATCTATTCTCGGGGTTTCAGGCAGCTTGAGTACGTGTTTAAGTAAGTTGGCAAGCAACTACTATCGTTCTGAGAGGTTTTGTCCCCTCTTCCCTACCCTCCTTTATACTCCAACTATACTTAAATTCTGCCTCCACGCTCTCGCATATCCAAGTCCAACATTTACCTTCCTTTTAGCAGTTGCCCCGCCTTAGCCACCCCGTACTTCCATTTCTTGTTCCTTTCTTACTTTTCTCCTTAGACATCTCGGATCCATCGAATTATCCCATTTCTTACCATAGCCGAATCAGTATTCTTGAGAAATTGTATTCAACTTCTTTATTATCTTTTTCAACACCGCTTATAATCATTTGTTTTAAAATCCTCGTTAATCCTCTTCAACACGTTATTAAGTTACTCAATTTTCACCATCAACCTCTCCTTACCGTGTTTATAAATATTTCAGCAGATACTTTTGTCCAGATGCGGGCGTTCCCTCTCGAATCACTTAGAAATGAAATGGGTAATGAACGCTAGAAACAGACATTTACAGCCAGTAAACTGATCCATCTGTTCATCCTATTGAATATTTCTGTATGGAACTTCTGAGAGTCCGCAACTCTATTCAGGTGATTTTTGAGGGTTTGAGGAGTCTTACCAGTTATTTTCCGATAACGTCTTGTAGGACCGTACTTGCACCAATTTTGGCCGGCTTTCTTGGTGGAGGTTTTTCCTTTTTTTTCACATTTCAAACGGCTTATATCACCCGGTTTTTATTTTTATTTTTTTTCGCGGCGAATTTCTTGAGACGTCACATACCACCACGAAAACTGTCAAACAGCTCCGATGAGTAATATTTAAATCGTCCAGGTCTTCCAAACCCGGTATTTCAAGATTTTAGAGGGAGCCGAGCTCGATGCCCTGCGCCCTTGTTATTTCATATTTGGCGCCACCGAAAGTACCCTTACCTTATGTTGTGAGCAAGGTGGTTGGTCTGGCACCATTTCAAACCGACATCTAGATCTTCCTAACTATATTCTGACATCATGTATGGCCGGGATGTTGGTGTTGAATGCTGAGTTATTAAATTGATGAACTATGGCCAGCAGTATGATGTATATGTCCGAAAGTGGGTCCGTGCCGGAGTGAAGCACCAGTGAGACACAACCCCAGTTGATCTATTGTGGCATTGGTGCAACGTGTCGAATCATTCCAGTCCTTGCAAGGGGAGGCGATAGCTAATGCAAAATAACCAACCACGTGCCAAGCACTTTATACATCACCACTGCAATTCGTACACTGGACAATAGCATTGAGGCATGTCGCCCTACCTTATCCCTTAAACGTATTAATGCAGTGCCTTTATAAAGCAATTAGGAACACCAGACCTCAGTAATGACGAGGTATGCATGTCCGCAAAAACTGCAGTCCGTTTGGATCATGCCGGATATTGGAGAATGTGACCCAAGTCCATCCTCAAGTCCCCGACACTTTGCAGGGTTCGCCCTCCCAGCAGGATTCCCTGCAATCACCACGGTGACTAAGCAACCCATACCAAAAGTGGGCAATGAGGGTCCTAGAAAGCGATGTATTTTTACCCTCTCGAAGCATGCATAAGAACGCATTGAGTCCTTATATCCATCTCGCTACATGCCCAGCTGAATAATAAATGAGCTGCTACATTGGTTTCAGGCCTTGTAGTGAATGATGGAGTGCAAGCATTGCCACAGCTGACCGACCCTTTGTCCTCACATCCCTGCAATTCGGGGTGTGGAGTGAGTATTCGGTTGTTCCAGATTGATGGCCCTTATCTTGATTCTCCGTTGAATCTGCGAGGGCATACATGAATGCCTAAGGTCTGGTCCTCGGAAACAGTACAGCATGTAAAAGATCAACATGACTTAACTGAATGGCAGAGAAGGCATGAGGGGCTATAATTGCTCCACATTACTACTGTTAAACACAGGTTCTTCATCCAGGGTTTTCGGAATACTCAGAAGGAACAGAATGATGTAAAAAACATATGCCAGCAAGGTCAATCGCATATTTAAAGGAATCTACATAGGCTACCTTACGATATCCTTGAACTAATGAAATACCAATACAATAGAAAACCAGTATTGGCCGAGATAGGTGGACGTTAGCATATGGTAGGCACGTTTAAGATGAAGAAAACCCAACCACAATCAATGAGTTGAGCTAAAGCTACTCCTGGCTCTCCGGGTATGTGGATTATATTTTTATTTTATTTTTGCTTTTTTTTCCCATTCTCACTGTTTTGAAATTTGGTAATACACAATTTATAATTTTGAGGCAAAACTGTCCATTCACATGGAACTGGGAAACCCCCTAAGTATAAGACAATGACAATTAATTCTCTTATAAAACCTGATACAGCCATTATGGTTAATGAAATGGGACAGGTCCCGTAAGGCTGTAATGACACGATTTTAGTATACGTAGAACCTCGCTTACTAATGTCCACCAGCTAACTTAATCTGCCGTCCGACACAATTGCAGAGAAACTTAAGCGGGGAGCGGCCCATCCATGGCGCACCGGAACTCGCACCGTTACGGCTGAAAACCACCACTTCTCAGCCCGAAACTTGCTATTTCCTTCGCATCATAGAGCTGGCTGCCACACCCGCAGAGGTTTCACCAGCCATTATTTGTTTACCTTTGATTATTCCAGCATCTGCAATTCCTCTATGAAACAACTTACATCTGAAGAGTGCATTCATGCATACAAACATTGAAGGGAATATATAAAATGAAACTACCCACACCCTTGACAAGTTAACAATCCAATATGAATACATCCTAACAAAAGTGATGTGAAAATCTTTATTTTATATAATACAATGATATGAAATTAGGATATAGATCCTTCACGTTCAGCACAATACCACAAACTCATAACTATATCTTGATTTCTTCTGGAACCACTCATGTGTGCACTTTTTCTCAATGACAGTTCTTGAATTCAATTATTAATAAGGCCAGGACCGGAGGAGCAGCCATCCACGGTACGGCCACTTTGTTAGTGCCCCGCCGCGCCGGCACGACCACAAGGCTTACCGGCAAAAGAGTCCCAGGCACCCCTTCTCTACCCTTGACAAGTTCTGTGACAAAAA
>CM069139.1:38791638-38804138 GCA_035221665.1 Okamejei kenojei
TCCTCGTTCTATGCAACATATAATTATATTACAAATTGCCTGTACCAGCAATTTACATGATATCTGTGTCAAATGCCCTTTTTTTTTATCAGCTGCTACCACTTCCCTCTGGTAGTTTTTTTTTTAGATTGTGTTCAAAAATCACCCTCTGTATGTAACACTGCCCACACCACCAATTTCCGTTAAATTTCTCACTCACCATTAAACCTGTGGCCTTTGGTCTAGTTCCCTCCTCCTGGGAAAAGATTCTGGGCTATTTATGTTTTGTGGTGTGTGGTTTTTGTTTGCTCCTTCTCCCATCCCGCTACACCGCGTCCAGAGTGAATTTTTTTACGTATTCTCTAGGAGTTTTATCTGTCAAGTTTCTGAAATATCTTTAAAACGTAAAAAGCTATGATTACAATGGTTCTGCTTGCACCCGCCATAATCTACTGCGCACTGTGTCCACGCACTGCGGAATTACGTGGGGTGTTGTGTCCCACAACCAGTCATTTGGTTGCCACGCAACCGCCGACGTCGCCCCGCCCGTTCACCGTCGGACTCTCATTCGGACGGCGTCGCTCACCCAACCCCCACCACCTACGGGCTCTGGATGAAGAAAAAACTGTCGGAAATTCCGCAGTAATTTGGTTTGTGTGCGCGACCCCTGCCTCGCTCCCTGCTACATTCCTGCACTCCCCGCTCGACTTTTCGCGGCGGCCTCGCTCGCTTTTCAGACTGCGGCACGCGCTGCGAGGGAAGAACGAGCATAGTCGGGCCGTACTACAGCTCTCTCCTCCCCGGGCCCTCCCCTCCCCCCAGTGCTCTACTTCTCCCCACCAGTGCTCTCTCTCCCCCCCAAAACTCTGTCCTCCCCCCCCCTCTGGGTTTTCCCCCCCACCCCCCCACCCCCCCCCCACCCCCCCCCCCCTCCCACCCCCCCCCCGTTAGACTTCTCCTCCCCCTGGGGCTCTTATTCCCCCCCCCCCCCCCCCCCCCCGGGCTCTCTTCCACCCACCCAGCCTCACCACCCTCCCCCCCCCCCCCCCCCCCCCCCCTCCCCCCCCCCCCCCCCCCCCCCGGCCTCTCCCCGCCCACCTACCGCCTCTCCCTCCCTCCCCAGCTTATCTTTTCACCAACCCCCCGAGGGCCTATCTTCCACCCCCCCTTCCTTACCCCTCCCCCTTCCCCCTCTCCCCCCACCTTCCTCTCCCCCTCCCTTCCCCCCATCGTTTCCCCTCCGCACACCCTCCCCCTCCCCCTCCCCCCTCTCCCCCCTCCCATCTTACCCTCTTCCCCGCCCTCCTCTCCCCCCCCCCTTCTCTCCCCTCTCTCCTCCCTCCCCCCTTCTCTCTCCCCCCTCTCTCCCCCCTCCTCGTTCTCTCCCCTGCCTCTCCCCAGACCTCTCTCTTCCTCCCCGGCATCCCTTCCTCCCCCCCCCCCCCCCACTCTTTCCCCCGCCCCTCTCTCCCCCCCACTTCTCCTTCTCCCCTCCCCGTGCATTGAGGGGACGGGACCCAACGGGTCCCCCTTGGTCTATACTAAAACCCTTCACTTTGTTCTCAACATTCTAAATTTCCATGTGTATGCAGGGTTGTGTTGGCTTTCTTTTAATCGCCTTAATTTGAATAGTCTTCTAATACACTTGGCCACAGCCGCCCCATTTTTACACATGCTACTCACGGGATAAACGGCTTCCCATCGCATTCCAACCTATAGATCCGAAGTTTTTATTGTTTATTTCAAAGAATGAACAGCTTTTCAGTGAGACTCTTGCAGCACTTTCCATTGATGATGTCACAGTGCCATCTCACAGATGTCCAGTCACAATGGATCTCATGTACATATGACATCACAATGGGACAGGTGTGGGAGATTGCAACTTTCACGTGTTTCCACGAATAGTGCAAATTAACCTGGTGAAGAGTGTGCACAATAATCAAATGTGATCAAAATAGAACAAGTTGTCCTCCCCCTCCCTCTACCCCCCACCTATCTACTCCCTCCCTTTTCTACCGCCCTCTCTACCCCCCTCCCTTTCCAACCCCCTCCTCTTCTATACCCCCTCCCCCTTTCTCTCAGCCCCCACCCTCTCTGCCCCCCCTCCCTCTCTGCCCCCCTCTCTCCCTCTCTACCCTCCCTCTCTGGGGAGTGGAGAGTATTGGGACCTATGGGTGAGTGGTGGAGTATTGCATTCGGGGACCATCCCTCCCCTGTGTCGCCGCGCCCCCCAGCCCCATCAATCTCTAGCCCCTCCTTCTCCCTCTACCCCCATCTCCCTCTCTACCCCCTCCCTTTCTAACCGTGCCTGCGCAGTTGGGGGCTATGCATGAGTGGATAGGGCGGGGGATGGGGGAAAAGGAGCAGATGAATAATATTAATATAATAATATTCATAATAACCGCAGCCCCCCCCCCCCCCCCCCCCCCCCCCCCCCCGAATGGCTGCGACCGTCCGTCTCTGCCGCTGCGGTAACACACCCTCACGACTCTCTGGGAGGAGATCTTCTCCACCAGCTCATCGAAACTCGTGGTGCCCACTCCCACCGTGACGAACACCGACTCCGTCTCCCCCTCCCCCTCCCCCCGTGGCCCGGCCTGGCAGAGACAATGAACTGGTAGGCGGTTGGGCAAGGCGGGGACAGGCTGAGCGGCGACCTCGGGCAGGACGGGGACAGGCCGAGCAGCGGCTGAGCCAGAGTGGGCGGAGGGAATGTGATCTAAACCACAATTAACTATGAATGACCTGTGGAGGAAGGAACTGCAGATGCTGCTTTTTATTGTGGGAGGAAGTGACTGAGGGTAGGGGAAAGGAGAGGAAGGGAGGGAGAGGTGGGGGAGGGATTGGGGGCCGGTGAGGAGGAGAGGGGAAATATCCTGGGGAGGGTGAGGGGGGGTTTAAGGAAGAGGTGGGGGAGAGGGGGGAAAGTGGGGGAGGTGAGGAGTGGGGAATGGAGGGAAAGGAGGCAGTGTGGGAGGTCAGGAGGGATAGTGAGGGATAGGGGAGGTTAGTGGGGGATACAGGGAAAGGAGGGGGGGTAGGGAGGGGAGAGGAGTTATGGAGGGAGGGAGTGACAGAGTATGGGAGAGGGAGGGAGGGATTGGGGGAGGGTAGGAGGAGAGGGGAAAAGAAGGGGAAAGGAGTGCTGGGGGATGAGGGAAAATGAGCCGCGCCGGTGCAGTTGGGGGCTTCGTGTGAGTGGTGGAATATTGCGTTGGGGGAACGGGTTGCGTTGGAACAGGTGAGTTGTGGAATATTGCATTGGGGGAGCAGACCCAACGGGTCTGCACTTAGTTTAGTAATTTTATAAATTGCTGAAGGTCACCCCTCAACCTCCTATGTTCCAGTGAGAATAAACCCAGCGTAGCGGATCTATTCTTTAACAATAACATTCATTCTAGCAACATAGTGGGAAATCTCTTCTACATTCTCTCTATTGCACCCACATCCTTATTTTGTTCGGTGACCAGTACTGTCCAATAGTAGTCTAAGCATTGTTTTGTCCAGCTGCAACATGATGCCTTAACTCTTATACTCAGTGCCTCAATCCATGACGGCAAGCATACCAAATGCGTCCCTATCCTAGCTACCAGTATCATTTCTTTCAGCAAGTTACGGAGCTGCACCTCAAAATCCATCTGCACGTCAATGCTGCGAAGGTATCTGCTATTTATTTTGTATGTCCTACCAAAATTTGACTTAACACAGACTGGTCTGGATGTAATTCCATCTCCTACCTCCGTCCGTTTCTCTAGCTGAGCTACAGTGCCCTCCATAATAGCAGTCTGAGGAAGGGTTTCGGCCCGAAACGTTACCTATCTCCTTCGCTCCATAGATGCTGCTGCACCCGCTGAGGTTCTCCAGCATTTTGTGTACCCCCGACCCCTCCATAATGTTTGGGCCAAAGACTCATCATTTATTTATTTGTTTAAGAAGGAACTGCAGATGCTGGAAAATCGAAGGTAGACAAAAATGCTGGAGAAACTCAGCGGGTGAGGCAGCCTCTGTGGAGCGAAGGAAATAGGCAACGTTTCTGGTCGAAACCCTTTTTCAGACAGATGTGAGGGAGTGGGGGGAGGAAGAAAGGAAGAGACGGAGACAGTGGGCTGAGTGAGAGCAGAGAAGGGGGGGAGAAAGCAGGGACTTCCTGAAATTAGGGAAGTCAAGGTTCATACCGCCCAAGCGAAATATGAGGTGCTGTGAACCGAGCGGAGGTGTTGGGCGAAGCAATCACCAAGCCTCCGCTTGGTCTCATAGATGTAGAGCAGCTGACACCGAGAGGAGCGGATGCAATAGATGAGGTTGAAGGAGATGCAGGTGAACCTCTGCCGCACCTGGAAAGACTGCTTGGGTCCTTGAATGGAGTCAACGGGGGAGGTAAAGCGACAAGTATCGCATTTCCTGCGGTTGCAAGGAAAAGTGCCAGGAGAGGGAGTGGTTTGGGTGGGAAGGGATGAATTGCCCAGGGAGTTACGGAGGGAGCACTCGCTGTGGAAAGCAGACAGGGGAGGAGATGGGAAAATGTGGCCGGTGGTGGGATCCTATTGGAGGTGGCGAAAATGTCGGAGGATTATTTGTTGTATTTGACGGCTGGTGGGGTGGAAGGTGAGGATAAGGGGGACTCTGCCCTTGTTACGAGTGGGGGGGATGGGGAATGAGAGCAAAGTTACGGGGTATAGATGAGACCCTGGTCAGAGCCTCATCTATAGTAGAAGAGGGGAACCCCCGTTCCATGAAGAATGAGGACATCTCCAATGCCCTGGTGTGGAACACCTCATCCTGGATGCAGATGTGGCCTAAACAGAGGAATTGGGAATACGGGATGGAGTCCTTACAGGAAGCAGGGTGGGAAGCAGTGTAGTCCAGATAGGTTTGGGAGTCAGCGGGTTTATAGTGGATGTCGCTCAGTAGTCTTATCACTTGCGATGGAGATAGTGAGGTCTAGAAATGGTAGGGAGATGTCGGAAATGATCCAGGTGTATTTGAGTGCCGGATGGAAGTTAGTGGTGAAATGGATGAAGTCAGTGAGTTGTGTGTGGGTGCAGGAGGTAGCACCAATGCAGTCGTCGATGTAGCGGAGGTAGAATTTGGGGATAGGACCCTGGTACGCCTCGAACAACGACTGTTCAACATACCCTACAAACAGGTAGACATAGCTAGGGCCCATGTGCGTGCCCATAGCTTTGCCTTGTATTTGGAGGAAATGGGAGGAGTCAAATGAAAAGTTGTTAAGGGTAAGGACCAGCTCTACTAGGCGGAGGAGAGTATCTGTAGACGGGGATTGGTTGGTTCTGCGGTCGAGGAAGAAACGGAGGGCTTTAAGACCATTCTGGTGGGGGATGGAGGTGTAGTGACTGGACATCCATACATTTATTTATTTGCCTGTTTTCTACAATTTGAGATTTGTAATAGAAAAAAAAAATCACATGCGGTTAAAGTGCACATTGTCAGATTTTAATGAAGGCCATTTTTATATATTTTGATTTCACCATACAGAGGCAAATAAATAAGTAAATACATACAGTGCCCTCCATAATGTTTGGGTCTTTGTCCCAAGCATTATGGAGGGCACTGTATGTCCCATTTAGGCTGTGGGCCGAGCATCAAACATGTGTCTAGAAATCAACTTTTGTGACCCATGTCTCGGAACTACATTAAATTTTGCACAGATTTAGATAAAATATAATTGAGAAGGAAGTCATAACTCGTCAGTGCCAAAAGTTGCACATTAATTAATTAAACTAATTAGGAATTGAGATCGAAAAAGTATGCGCCATCTAGTGTCCAATGTCCATATTACACCATGGGGAGCCTATTTCCGTGTTGCAGTTTATTTAAACCATATATTATACCATATCTCTCTCTCTCCCTCTCTCTCCCTCTCTCTCCCTCTCTCTCCCTCTCTCTCCCTCTCTCTCTCTCTCTCTCTCTCTCTCTCTCTCTTTCTCTTTCTCTTTCTCTTTCTCTTTCTCTTTCTCTTTCTCTTTCTCTTTCTCTTTCTTTCTCTTTCTCTCTTTCTCTTTCTCTTTCTCTTTCTCTCTCTCTCTCTCTCTCTCTCTCTCTCTCTCTCTATTATATATATATATATATATATAGAGTTTTGTTTTGACGAGTTTCAGGTATGATTTTTATAATATGTTAAAAATTCAGTTCCGTGAGTTGGGTCACGAACTTGAACGAAAAAGCTCCTCGGCCCACAGCCTAATTGTATTCCTCGCCAATCTTCACAACTATCTACAACTCTAACGCCTCTATCACAAAGTAACACATGTTACTAAGGCAATAGGCCACTGTAAATTGTCCCTAGTATATGCAAGTGGTATAATCGGGTAAGTGTTGTTGAGAATGTGGGGAGAATAAAATGGGATTAGCATGAAATTAATGAAAATGGATGGCTGCTGGTCAGCGTGCACTGGGTGAACAAAGGACCCCGTTCCCCCAATATATCTGTCAATGCCCCTTTGTAATTTCTGTACTTAACGAATTCCTGTGATGTGGGGGTCACCAGCAAGTTCAGCACTTTGTCACTTTCATTAATTACCTTGAATAGATATTGGCGAGCTGCCTTCCTAATGTTGCAGTCCTCATGGTGAGGATAGTCATACAGTACAGAAACGGGCCCTACAGCCCAACTTGCCCATGCCGACCAAGATGCCCCATCTCCACTAGTCCCACCTGCCTGCGTGAGGCCCATATCCCTCTAAACCTTTCCTATCCATGTACCTATCCAGGTGCCTTTTACATGGTATTATAATACCTGCCTCAACTACTTCCTCTGGCAGCTAGTTCCATTTACCCGCCACCAATGGTGGGAAATAATTTCCTTCAGTTTGTATAATTGTGAAGAGTGAACATTGAAAAGAAATGGAAGGTGGGGAGTGGACTCATACATTTTGTTAAACGAACACTATTAAAATTAAAGTGAAAATCATCTTGTGTACAACGTTTTTAGAAGCATAGTTGTAACATTGCTAGTTATGACCAAAGTTGTTTTTAAATAGAGCAGCATAAAGAGGTTCAAGAGTGGTAAGAAAGTTTTATTGTCATATGTCCCAAAACGAAACAATGAAACAATGAGACCCAGGTTCGATCCTGACTACTGGTGCTGTCTGTACAGAGTCTGTACGTTCTCCCTGTGATCTGCGTGGGTTTTCTCAATAGTTTTTCAGTTTCCTCCCACATTCTAAAGACGTACAGGTCAAGAGCCTGATGTTTGTTGGGAATAAACTGCTCTTGAAACTGGATGTTAACGTTTTCAGTCCCCTATACCACTTTCAGGAATGAAATGAGAGCGTGGCCAGGATGATGCTGGCTGCCTATTTGAGGATGTGCCTCCTGTAGATTCCTCCAATGATGGGGAAGTCAGTACCTGTGATGGACTGGGCAATGTTCACCACTTTTTATAATCTCCTTCATTCCTGGGCATTTGATATTGCCAAACCAGGCCATGATACAACCAGTCAGTATGCTCTCTACGATACACCTGGCGAGTACAAATCTTCTAAGGAAGTAGATGTGTTGATGGATTTTCTTAATGATTGCGTCATTGTGCTGGGTCCAGGACAGATCTTCGGAGATACAGTATGCATGCTCAGAAACTTGAGGTTATTGACTCTCCACCACCACCAATTCAACGATGAAGACAGGTTTATGGATCCTCGATCTTTCTTTTCTACAGTCAGTTATTTGGTCGTACTAATGTTGAGAGCAAGGTTGTTCTGGCACCATTCAGATGATCGATCTTACTCCTATACTCTGAATGATCATTATTTGTAATTCGTCCAACCACGTTGTGTCGACAGTGAATTTAAACATGGAATTGGAACTATGTCCGGCTACACAATCATGGCTATAAAGTCGCGCAGGGGGCTGAGCACACAGCCGTGAGGTGCTTCTGTACGGATGGTTATCAAGAGGATGTATTGCTGCCAATTCATACCGATTGTGTTCAGTTGATGCAGAAGCCGATGATCCAGTTGCATAAGGATGCACAGAGAGACCCATTCCCTGAGCTTGGTAACATAGGGATGATGGTGTTGGTGTAGTCTACAAACAACAGCCTGACATATGTGTTTTTATTGTTTAAGCTATGTAAATCCCATTGTGCTAATAACAATTAGAATATGTAAGGTGCTGCTTAAAATAATAGAAATTAATTTTCACACAAATGTTGGTTTTAAATTACATTCATACTGACTGAAAATAATTTGAATTTTAATGCAATTATCAGTGGATTGTTAACCATAATAGCTCCCACAGGAAGCTGAGACCAGGGGAGCTCTTTAAATCAAATGATGTTGGAGCAATTAATTGAATTAGACGATAAAAGTGGGAGTATGGAGAAGGATGAGGCTGAGGAGATATTCGGGTAAAAAAAAGTATTATTATAGAAGGAAGAAGCTCAGTTTGGTTAAATATGTACCATAACTGCTCTGTGGGAATATTCGTAGGGAAAGTATCAGTACTCCCGAAGATTATTTTGAAAAATGGGATTGTAACACTGAACATTGGGTAGGAATGAACAGTTTGGTAGATGACAGTTTATAAACCATGAGATGCCATTGGTATTTAGCGTGGGTAGGTACTGAGGATGGGTGGGAAATTGCTGTTTTGCTTTGTTCCTTGCTTGCTTGGTTTGAATGTGTTCCTTTTGCCGATCTGAGTTTAATTCTGGATTTCACTTCATTTGGTGCTGTTTCTCATCAATCTACTGTTTGCTCATTTGTTAATTTCTTGTCTGCTCTACCCTTACTTTTTCTACATTAGTATTTTATTTCATGTTACACTGCTGAAGCACAATTAGACATGTTTATCCTTTTTTAAATTCTGGTATATTGTTGCTTGAACAAAGTATTTTAGAAAGCTTTGCGTTCTCCTCAAAGGAAGTACCTGATTTTGCAAGCACTATGCTTCGCCTGACTAAAATGGTGATGCTTAGATATTGTGAACAGGTTATACTTTCAGCTTTCAAGAGAGAGCTAGATAGGGCTCTTAAAAATAGCGGAGTCAGGGGATATGGGGAGAAGGCAGGAACGGGATACTGATTGGGGATGATCAGCCATGATCACATTGAATGGTGGTGCTGGCTCGAAGGGCCGAATGGCCTACTCCTGCACCTATTGTCTATTGTGCTTTCATATTGTGCTTGGTTTTACTTTGTTCAAGCAAAGCAACACACGATTTCAGATGTTCAGATTTCAATACTACTGCTACACTTTGAAAAATAAATTTGAATTAATGTACCACTTGTGTTTCTTTTTAGACCTATCTTTTGGGTGACTGTGCATAAATATCTCTTGAGATTGCCTTAGTTTTAAAGCTGTTATATGACTGCTTTCAAATTAATGTGCTTAGTGCTGGTTTAAACAATCTTTCAGGGGTTTGGTTTCCATTTGGAGTATCTCCAGCACTGTGGCCTAGATTTACAGAGCAGTCAATTATTTGCTTACTTCGGCAAATTGAGCAGGTAACATCAACTTTGTTTTTCTCTACCGTTTCAGGAGAAAGGAATTTTTTGGAAGACATTCTAAATAATCAGGAAAATCCAACAAGTGAGACCCATGATGTAGAGAAAACCAATGTTGCCATGACAACTGCTTGCAGATATCCAGAAAGGTCCAGGTAAAAAAAAGACTGTTAGCTGCATATTCTCAGCAATATTTTTTTCCTTAATAGGAATTAACTGAGAGTATATACACCAACTGCAAAGTCTTTGACTTTGAGGCTTTCTAATGCTAAATATATGTTGTGCAAATACATAATGAAAATGAACTCAATTTTTTTTTGTTGCTTCTCAAACTGCGAAGATAGGAGACTAGATCACAAGGCCATTCTGATATCTTTCAGTTTCTATGGTTACCATAATAGCATTTATCAGTTCCTTATGAGAGAAGGCAAAGCAAATCTGTATGCACGTGGCAAGGTTCCAGGATTTCAATTGAAAAAGCACTTTGAACTGCTGCCAAGTTTATAAGAAGCATAGCTGTCAAGCCTGCTTAATGCTGGCAGTTTGTACTTGGCAAGCTCTCATTTCCCATCATCCTTTATTTGGCTATTCTCCACATACTTAGCGGATGCTAAAAATTAACCCATGGAGTTGATTGCACAAACTGAGATTGTTAATTTCCTTCACTATTCAGTGCAGTGTAAATGATGGCAACAAAAATCATTTGAAATAAAGTAAATAATTTATTTTGTTTTTGTTAAAGTAATTTTGATTTTTAATATTTTATTATTTATCAAAACATATGTTTCAGCAGCTGTCCACATTGTTATATTTGCTTTACATTTTACATACAGTTCAAAATTGAATACAGCAGAGAGAATGAGCATTGTTTCTTTTTTTGCCTCATTATGTAAAGACTAGATGTTTTTGTGCACAGTTCACGATTACTGGAAGCATAATTGATTCATTATTGGAGGCAAAAGGGGTCATTAAAAGAAATATTCATGGATTTTCAACTCTCATTCCCCATTTCTGTTACTTAACAGTTGCTTGTATACATGGACTCAAAATTGTCATTTAGACAGCTGGAAGGAGTTCAAGAAAATTAGGTTTTACGTAAAATGTAAAGAAAGACTTCCATAAAACCAAATCTATTATCTGTGGCAGAATGTTTGCTAGTTTGTGCTGCACCATTAAATAGTTGTACATAGCTTTCTTCCATTCCATCAAGGCAAATTATATTAAGTAATCCAGAGTATTTTTATGACTTAATTGTTCAACGAACAGTGTTCATCATGTTTTTAGCCACTTTTTTAAATAATGAAATTTTGATTCATCCACTGCCAAACATATAAAATGTTTAAAATTCTGGAATTTGTACTTAAAACTAAATGAAATTTGAAAAGAATGTAAGTAAAAAGACAGGTTAATCTCTTGTAAAGAAATCACTCACCATAACATTGCTGCAAAATGTAGGTTTTTCTTAACCCTTGTAACTGGAAAATATAATTTCTACATTTCCAAGTGCAGAAAGGAATGATTCAGCACAATAATGGCATTCAGTCCAATGAATGTGAGCAGCATTTCAAAAAGCCATTCAGTTAGTCTCACATCCTGAATTTGTCCTTGTGGCTGTAATGTATTTTCATTCAGGTATTTTTTCACTTTCTTTTTCAAAATTCCAATTGAATAAATTATCTTCACATTTTGAGCCATGCACCCCTTGTTGCATAATAGTATTTTTGTAATGTTGCCTCTTTTTTTTACCGATCACCATACATTTGTCTTTCTGCCTTTTCTGCCACTGGAGCAGTTTCTCATTTACCCTGGCAAAATTACTCTTTTTTTCAAAAAATCATACCTTAAATCCCTCCACATCTTACAAATGAGAACAACCTCCAAGATTCACTTCCAAATGTTCTTCATACCTTCTATTATTGTAATAAATGTTCCTTCATCTTTTCCAAGGTCTTGGTATTTTTCAATACATGGAACCCACAATGCATGTAATGGTATGACTGAAGGCTAACATGTAGTTTTACTATTATTGATTTTACTATATGCTTGTAATAGTTGAGCCAAAAGTTTAATATATTGTATTGGTCTTCTCAACTTATACTGTCACCCACAAAGATTTTTGTGCACAAGGTATTTGTTCTTGCATCCTCTGTTAAGATTGTAACATATAGTTTACAGTTCTTCTCCTTACTCTTCTACCAGAAATGTATTGCTTCACATTGCTAATGTTAATTTTAATCTGCCATGTGATGCATATTTCAGTTAGTTACCTATTTGTGTCATCCTCAAGTCTGTTACGGAGCTCCTCACTTTTCACTGCATTTCTGACTTTCAGATCATCTGCAAATTTCAAATGTTACCCAGTACTCCCAAGTACACATCAAAAAGAGGAATTATTCTTATGCCCATCCCTGGGTTACACGGGTGTATTGCCTTCATGCTGAAACTTCTTTTCAGCCTCCATGCATTGGTTTCTGACCTTTAATCCCATTAGTTTTATTTTATTAAATCCTTTTGGATGTCCAGATAAACAAAATCAACCACATGTTCTCATTGACTCTGCTCAGTTTTTCGAATTAGTCAGACACATTTTCATGACATTATTTTACTGGTTTTCATTGATAGACTCAACATTTTTCCAGTGCCTTTTTTTAATTGTCTCATGGTAGATATTTTATGTGCATTGTACTGAATATTTAGTGTATCTCTAACTTTATCACATACATTTGCTGTGATGTGCCTTTAATAGTTATCAATAATATGCATTTCTCAAAACAAGATCATTTTTTCCTCCTTTTCAGTTATCAAGCTTGTTTCATATTGGTTTCCATGTCATCCCCTTCCTTAACTTTTATTGTGAAATCATAACAGAAACTTTGATTAGTTTTTAATATCATTTTTTTGAGAAGCTATGAACAGGAGATTGTTTAAGCAATCTCCTTGCTGAACATTTATTGTGCTGGGAGAACAGATTGTTTTGAACTCAAGATTTCTTGGCAATTAGAGTTACAGAGATGATTTTATTGGCATTTAATAAATAAATATGTTCTAATAAATA
>CM069139.1:40737524-40826446 GCA_035221665.1 Okamejei kenojei
CTGAGAGAGGAGAGGGAAGATTGAACAAGGGCCAGGAGTAATAAAATAGTCCAGTATTTGGTTAATGCTGTTAAGAAATTGATGGGACCTCTATATATATATATATATATATATATATATAATTTATTTTATTTATATAAATATATTCCAGAATTCCCTCCTCCACAGCATTGTCACTATTTGACTAGATCATCCACTTTCATGTTAAAATCAACCATGATTACACTTCTATACCATTATTTCAACACTGCTCTAATTTTCCTATTTTAATGCAATCACCCAACATCGCCACTACTGTTTTTAGAGTCCTGATGCCAACTCCCCCAATGTCCCTTTGGTCCTGAAGAAGGCTTCTGACGCCGAAAACACCATCTGTCCATTTCCTCTATAGATCTGCCTAATCCTTGAGCTCCTCTAGCACTTTGGCGTTTACTCAAGATTCTAAGCATCTGCATTTCCTTGTGTCCCCCATTGGTATCTCTTGCAGCATGTAGATTATTAGCTCGACCCATGTGAATTTCTCATCTAGCAAGCCTATATCCATCTTTTTTGCTCCAGCAACATTCTTCATATTTCCTTTTCCTTAGTTTACTTTCAAAATGCAAATTCACTGCAATCCTCAGTTCCTTGCCTTAGAACCATCTGCAGTCCTCATCTTCAGTGATCTAAATTATATGAACACAATTACATCTGTGATTAATTTATACATCCTGTGGACCATAGTGTAATGGGCTTGACATTTTTCTCATTTGTATTCCTCATTAGCATTATTTTTGAACTGTGGACCAATTTACTTTTGCCCTTTGATATTTCTCCTTCATTATTTTGCTTTACCCCATTTCCTGCACTTTGGTTGCTGTCCTATTTTCCCAAAATTGCGTTTTCCCTGCATACCTCCCCTTTCCCTACCATATTTGTAGTTGAGAGCACGAGACAAGAGTCTTGACCTTGTTCAAAAGCTCGCCCACAAGCACTTTCCTTTGGACCTATGTAGTGAAGTCAGTAAATATGGTGGAAGAAAGTTAAAAAGCTGCACTGCAGGGATACAGACCATTACACCCACCCTTATACACACCGAAAAAAAGTGGCTATCCATTTCTGCCTTGTATTTGGCCCATTCCCCTACAAACACATTCCCTAACCACACATCTATCCAATGTCTAAAAAGTCCTAATTGTATCCATTTCTATAGTTTCCTCTGTACCTCATATCGAGATACAGACTTTGCACTGTTAAAAAAGTTGCCTGTGATTCTTCATAAAGCTCTCCACCTCACCGGAGCCATATTGCAAAATCTGATTGATAGAGTATCCAGCTGTTCACCTCCCTACTCCTTTCAGTTTGAAGAAGTGTCTTGACACAAAACACCATCTATCCTATCTACTCCCTTGATGCAGACTAACCCATTTAGTTCCTCCAAATTTTTATTTTTTTTTTTTGTTTCATTCAAGACACCACTGATGCAGTCATCCAAAAATGTTTTGGATGTCTTCAAACTATGGAAGAAGTTTAGAGTTGTTGCACAGTGCGTTGACAGAGGCTGTTTCTGTCCATGGCACCCTAATGACTACGTATAATCCACTCCGAAACTGTAGTCAATAAACACGTGTAGGAAAAAACTGCAGATGCGGTTAAATCGAAGATATATTGCAAAATGCTGAGTAACTCAGCAGGACGAGGTCAGCATCAGTGGAGCGAAGGAATGGATGATGTTTCGGGTCGAGACGCCTTCTACGGTCCCATAAACATATTACAGAAGCTCACTTTGAAAGTATGAAACTCATAATTCAGAGTAATGAAATAATTAGCCACGACTAATCCGAAACCAATTAATAATGCTACCAAGTAAATGATTGAAAATGGTACTGAAAATATAATTAAAAAATAAAAAGCTGCACTTACTCTATAATTGCCCACTGATAATCGAGCAAATAGAAAAGAAATAAACCCGAAAGAAATGGTAGGCACACATAACAGAACATGAGAAAATAAGAATTTGTCCGTCCTTTCACGGCAAAAATGCTTATATAATTAAATATATCTATATAATGCAAAGATACTAAGTGCTTTTGTAAAATAAATGATAAAATAAAAATCTGCTAAAAGCATCACCATCACATAAATAACTAAAGTTTTGGGTGCCTCCTCTGCTTCTAGATTTAATTTAACTGAATGACTATCATACAATAATTGGAACAGGAAACTGATATTGAAAAATACAAAGCACCAACAAATGACATTAATTATATATAAATTTTTAAGAAAACTGCAGATGCTGGAAAAATCGAAGGTAGACAAAAATGCCTGGAGAAACTCATTCTATGAGACAGCATCTAGATGTTCCTCACGAGCCGCTGAGTTATCTTCTCCAGCATTTTGCTATACCTTTAATTATAACATAGTGTGCTGAACAAAGTAATTATGTGTATGTAATTGTATATTAAGTGCAACCTCATATGAATCTTAAAGAGTTACTTCTTCTTAAATAATCAGTGCCAACTCCAATCGTCAGGGTGACTGAAGCTGGCCTGCTAAGCATGTATACATATATATTTTTAATAAGAATCTTAACAGACTCCTTTGATCAAGCAACATGTTTTGTAATTTGGTGTTAGGAAACGAAGCTGTGAAAGAAAGAACCGATTAAAATGAATAAAACGACAAAGTATGTGGAGGGAATGCAGCTGGGTCAGCAGCATCTGCTGGGGGAATGGGATAGGAAAATGGTTTTTTGGTTCCAATGGTTCAATGGACATTATTCTCCACATGGTATGAATGAACAATCACTGACAAACTCCTCTAGCAAGTATTTCCCCTACCTAAGCACAGCCCGATAGCAAATTGTGCAAGATTAGTCTCCTGATTCCTGCATGCCCAGAGCCCCATTTATTGGTGTTAATTTTCAAAATGTCCAGGTTCACTCTCTAAGTATTATGAACAGGCCTGTTCCAAGCAAAGTCCTCCAGCCGCAGGGCCTCTCAGCTGTCACCTTCCCTTGTACGTAAGGATCAAACTGCAATCCAACGTCCCTCTCCTGCTCCTCGCCCGTGCCATCTTGTTCCCCAGGGAAGCCCTCCACAGCTGACCATCAAAGGCCCAGTAGGCCAGAAACCTCCAGTTTCCCTCCACTCGTAATGATCTCGCTCCTTGCCAGTTACATCATTTCATCATCGCTCCATCCTCCGCAGTCCTGAGCATGGCTCGGCTGGTCGCGCTCCCCCTTCCGGGCCACAGTTCGCTGGGTCCTCCCAGCAGACCAGCTTTGTTTGTAGTTTGTTGTAAGCGCTGTTAGAGCTCTGGACCCTTCTTCAGACTGATGTAGCAGTGGGGGAAAAGCTGGAAAAGAAGTGAGGGTCGGGGACAAAGCCTGGGCAAGTGATAGTGTGATACAGGCGAGCACATTGATTGGAGTGGCTGTGTATGGAGGTCAGAGTCAGATATCAAAAGAAACAAAAGAGTGTCAGGTCAAGAGAAGAGCAGTGAAAGTAAAGCCAGAGGGAAGGATATGAAGTGGACAGGCGAGGAGAAAAGGTGGGAAAATAGGGGGTGGAATAAACGGACAAATGGATATATGGACGGGTTGGGTTGGTGGGTGGAGGGGGGTGGGGGGGCAGGATGGAGAGGGGGAAGGTGGGTTTTAGTTAAAATTGGGTTGTAAGCTATCCAAGTAGAAAATGAAGTGCTGTTCTTCCAGTGTTGCTTGTGGCCTCACTCTGCCATGCAGGTGATTGAAATGAGGTGGGATTGGTTTTAAAATGGCAGCAGATTAAAATTAAGTGAGATTATAGGGCCATTGGAAAAGGGTGGGGAAACTAGGTGTTGCGAACAGCAGTGAGAGATGGGTGCAAAGCAGACGACCAAAAATAACTACGATAAAAATTAGATGTCTTCTATTAGATAAAACATTACCCTTGAAATGTCACCCATTTAACACTGACATACAAGGCAGCCTACTTATATCCAATGAGGTTTGGCTTTCAGATTGGTGATTAATGAGCACAAACTTCTATGGTTGAAGTTAATATATGTAAGGCTGATATGGAGAATGTTTGCAGAATCTCCCTGCTTCCCTTCAAGTAAATTTGATGCCATTTGTAACTTTAGTGGAGTGAGAAGATGGATGTATTAATTTTTAACATCTCACCTGTAAGTCATGACATCTGGCCAAGAGGCATTTTTCGACTATATATTTTTGCTGAACACCAGCTGGAAATTCAACAGTGGGGTCTTTGTTTCCCACCATCAAGCAGATACCCTACACTTATCATAACGCAAAGCAAGAATAGTGAATTTGTATACTAGTCGTGAAAAACCTCCAATATTACTACAGGCACAAATATTATGTATGCCAAAAATACCAAGCACTTGGCACAAGCATTTAAAGAGTCCAAAGCCCGTTTGGGCTCTTGTGTATAAAAAAAAAAAAGGTTTCCGTCACTGAAATAGCAGCATTCAGGAGAAACAGCGGCACTGTTAGTCGAGCTGCTGCCTCCCAGCGCCAGAGACCCGAGTTCAATCTAAGCTCAGGTGCTGTTTGTGTGGAGTTGTGACTGCATTGGATTCCTCCTGGGGCTGTTCGTTTCCTCCCACATCCCAAAGACGTGCGGGTTTATAAGTTGATTTGGCCTTTGTAACAATTGCCCCTAATGTGTAGGGAGTGAATGCGAAAGTGGATTATCATAGAACTACTGTGATCAATGGTTAGCATGGATTCAATGGGTTGAAGGGCCCGTTTCCATGCTGTATCTTTAAACTAAACCAAACTAAATCAAACCAAGGGTTTAATCTAATTCTCCAATGTGGTTTCTGTGGACTGGACATAGAACATTAGGCATCACAGTAGTGCATCCATGGTGTTGCTGCCTTATAGCGTCAACGACCCAATTTCAATCTTGACTACAGGTGCTGCTTGTATGGAGTTTGTATGTTCTTCCTGTGACCTCATGGGATTTCCCCAGGTGCTTCGGTTTCCTCCCATTCCAAAGATGTAGGTTAATTGGCTTTGGTAAATAGGCATCAGAGAGAGGGACGTCATTGTCTATTCCAATGGTGACATGGTGTGGAGCGACCTGTAGTTCTTTATAAACTTCTAACTGCTGCAAAATAATTTGTTGTTGCCTTTTGTAATTTCCTGACCCGGGCCAGGTTCTGAGGGAATTGTGCCATGTTCTCTTCTTGCTGTTAACTTAGAGCAAGCTTGGCACTGAATGGTAATAAGCAAACTTGAGCTGCCTTGCACTGAGAAACATGTTATTTCTAAACTTTGACCTTATTTGCACATAGTCAAAGAGTCAAAGAGTCAAAGAAGCTCCAAAAGAGTTTATTGTCATGTGTCCCTGACAGACAATGAAATTCTTTCTTTGCATAGCACAGGAACAGAACATAGTAGGCATTGATTACAGTTATATACTTAAATACACACATTAATTAATAAATTAAAAGTGCAAATAACAGATGGAGGGTATTAATGTTCAAGTTTTGTCCGAGCCAGGTTTAATAGCCTGATGGCGGTGGAAGTAACTATTCCTGAACCGGGTCGTTGCAGTTCTCAGGCTCCTGTACCTTCTACCCGAAGGTAGCAGGGAGATGAGTGTGTGGCCAGGGTGGTGTGGGTCCTTGATGATGCTGCCAGCCTTTTTGAGGCAACGGCTGTGGTAGATCCCCTCGATGGAAGGAAGGTCAGAGCCGATGATGGACTGGGCAGTGTTTACTACTTTTTGTAGTCTTTTCCTCTCCAGGGCACTCAAGTTGCCGAACCAAACCACGATGCAACCAGTCAGCAAGCTCTCTACTGTGCACCTGTAGAAGTTAGAGAGAGTCCTCCTTGACAGACCTCCTTGACAGACATAGTTGCTCCAAAAAGGGAATTTCAATCCACCACGCTGCTTACTATTTATTGACATGTCCACATTAGAAACTCTGCATCATAACAAATTATTTTACAGCACAGAAGCAAGGTCCTTTGCTCCAGTCATTTTGAAGCTATTGTTATGCCTGATAAGCCTTCACCATGCAAGCTACCTTTTTTTAATCTTTAAGGGCCTCATGGTCGCATTGACGCATACGGGCAACCAATGGCCGTGCGGGGCCAATCCCCACTGAGAATTGCGGAGGGGTATGGAGTTGTGCGCGACATCGTGCGGGGCTCCAAAATTTTTGTAGCGAACAAAATCTTTGTGTGCCAACGGCCTGTCGCATGACTGACGGCTGAAGTGGGACAGGTCTCGTGTCCTAATCTACTTCCTGTTTACCTTTCTTTATCCTGTGGAAATTAATATTGCAGTTTAAGTTGACACTAGGAACTGCAGGTGCTGGTTTACAAAAAAAAACACAAGTGCTGGGGTAAATCTGCAGGTCAGGCAGCATTTCTGGAGGACATTGAGAGCAATACTTTTAATCAGGATCCTTTTTCAGACTGAAGAGGGGTCCTGACCCAAAACGTCGCCCATCCATGTTCTCCAGAGATGTTGCCTGACTTACTCCAGAACTTTATGTTTTATGCTAGATTCCGGCCTCTGCATTTTCTTGTGACAACACTTTCTACTTCTTCCCGAAATGAGTGAATGAAAGGGGTGAAGTGAGAGCATGGCCAGGATGGTGTGGGCCTTTGATAACATTAGCTACCTATTTGAGGCAGTACCTCCCATAGATCCATAGGGGGGGGTGCCAGTATTTGTGCTAGACTGGACAGTGTCCAACACCCTCTGTAGTCTCCTTAATCCCTGTGCTTCTGAGTTGCTGGCCATGATACAACCAGTACACCTTGAGGTGTTCGATAAGAACTTTTGTCGATATTCCAAATCTCTTGGAATATTAGGTAGCAGTTTCTTAAACTCTCTGAAATATTCTTTATTTGTTGATTCATAGTCATCCAACTTTAAATTATTTGTTGACAGGCACAAATTGTAGCTCAGCTGGATAGGCAGCATCTCTGGAGAGAAGGAATGGGTGATGTTTTGGGTGGAGATCCTTCTTCAGACTCTGAGTCTTGAGTCTGAAGAAAGATCTCTACCCAAAATATCCCCGATTCCTTTTCTCCAGATATGGTGCTTGTCCAGCTGAGCTACAACAGCATTTTGTGTCTATCTTCGGTTTAGACCAGCATTTGCAGTTCCTTCCTACACATTAAATTATTTGTTTTGTCTTAAAGAGTATGCTTACCTCAAAATGTAGTCCAATTTTTCTTCTGGTGTCAAAGTTTAATTAGTTTGAAGTCAGCAGGTCTGGCTTAATGAAAGTCAAAATAATTAGGTTGTTACACCACCACAAACTATATGCAGATATCTAGGAACAGCAGCGTGTCAGTGCAAGCAACATGTGGAGGACACATTGTTCTGTGGGAGATGACACCAAATCAGTCTGAGACAGTTAATGAGGCTCTATTATACTCACAGGCAATTCCCAGTTTAGCTTGGTTGCTGTGGGAGACATGTAATTAAAATAGTGCAAATGATCTGTTTAGAATACCATGTAAAATATGCTTAATTAGCTCATATTCTTAAAAGAAAAGCCGAGGTTTGGATATTTTTCAGTTGTGGAATGTCAATGATTCAATCTGAACACTAAAGGGGCTGTCCCAATGCGGCAACCTAATCTGCGAGTTTATACGAGTTTGCCCTCCACTCAAACTCGCAGCATGGTCGACATGTGGTCCTAGGAGTTACTATGAGGTAACTGGAACTCTCCTGCATGCTCGAGGGAAGTTCCCGAATGCTCGCGGCCTCAGTTAGGTTGTGGAAAACCTTTCAGCTTGTTGAAAATTTTCCGCGAGTAAAATTTGGTCGGCATGGTTCTTTTGAACTCGTAATGCAGTGGAGTGGGGTTGCTATTTAGTTACAGGCAGTCGAGGGCAGCCCTAGGCAATCTCCTTTGCTGACCGGGCATTTCAATTGGCTCAATGGAGTCTTCAGGTCCAAGGAAAAACGACTGGTAATCACTGCACACAATACTCCAAATGCAGCCCAGCCAAAGCTGGATCATGATTTCCTGACTGTTATACTCAATGTTCTAACTGATGAAGCCACGTACACAATATGCATATTCTTCTTTACCACGCTCACTGCCTTAACCACTCTATCTACTGGTGTTGCCATTTTCAGAGAGAGATATAGACTTGGACCACAAGGTCCCATCTGTATGTCAATGCTAAAGGTCTTGTTATTAACTGTACACATTCCCCTTGCTTCTGACCTCCCAAACACCTTAAACTCCATCTGCCATTTCTCCTCCCATTTCTGTAGCTTACCTATATCCTGTTCTATCCTTTGACAGCCTCTTCACTCTCCGCAACTCCAGTAATTTTTGCATCTCTGATACGTGGAAATAGCTGTAAGGGCAATCGTGGCAGGGCAATCCGTGTAGAGAAGAAACCTTAATTAGTTATAAAATAATACAACATATTGGGGTAGGGCACAGGATATACTGACAATGATTGTTGATAAGGGATACAATGGATCCATTATACAAATGTGGAATAGGGGCCTCCAAAAAGTTTAATAGTCTTAAGAGAGTGGTAACAAATTTACATTGAAGGAGAAAAACCTTTATTATCAGCATGCTTGGGGCTGAATGATAAGGACAAGTTAATACCCACTGCAAACTTGTGGAGTTATTTGATGAACTCTTCGGAATAGGGAGCAGGGGAGTGCCTGTCCTTATAACACGGGGGCAGAGCAGGTGGGGATTGGGAGCAGGTTGAACATCCAGAGACTCACTTGGATAGGCTGTGGATGTATGTGCACTTTATGGACCAGTATAACAAGACATCGTAACCACGTGGGTAGCATACAACCCAATAGGTTGAACATTGAACTTCCAGTAACACCCCCTTCTCTTTCTTTCTTTCCCATTCACCACATGCACATCCTGACGCACTCCCATTTCTCCCA
Organism: Okamejei kenojei; assembly: GCA_035221665.1. Lineage (NCBI taxonomy): Eukaryota > Metazoa > Chordata > Chondrichthyes > Rajiformes > Rajidae > Okamejei > Okamejei kenojei. The sequence continues at coordinate 40,746,413 of CM069139.1, forward strand.
GCATCTCCCAATCCCCTCCAATCACCCTGATCCCTTCCCCTCCTCCATATATCCATCTCCCTTCCCCAAGTCATATACCAGTTGCTGGAATATTTCCACTCTTCCTACCAATTCCACCCACATCCCACTCACTGGTTTTGCATTTTTACTCCTCCTCTTCATCCCTTATCTGACACTCTTTTGTCCCACTTTTTCACTTCTATATTTTGCCCTTGCTCTATCCATTGTCTATTCACTCCCTCCCACCACCACCACTTCACCTGTATCCACTTATCACCAGCCAAACTTTGTCCTGCCCCCAACTCTCTTTTCCAGTTTTCTCCCCTTTAGAAACAAGAACTGCAGTTGCTGGAATCTTGTGTAGGCAGCACCTGTGGAGGACATGGATAGGCAACATTTGGGTTGGGACTTTTCTCCAGGCTCTGATTTAGCTGGATAGAATGCAGACAAAAAAATTTTACTCAATCTGTTACACCGTTACAATAATAAACCAATACCAGAGGATATGTTTTATAATTGTGGGAAACCAGGAGACTCTGCTCAAGAATGGAGGTCAGCCCATCGGCAACTAAGATTGGAACCTGATGTCTCACATGTGTTAATTGCCAATGGGAGCGTTGTGATTGATATGGGGATATTTAAATGTTTGTATTTGCATTCTTGTGCATCAAAATCTTAACGAGAGAGACAGAGGGAGACAGAGGGAGACAGAGGGAGACAGAGGGAGACAGAGAGAGACAGAGAGAGACAGAGAGAGACAGAGAGAGACAGAGAGAGACAGAGAGAGACAGAGAGAGACAGAGAGGTATTTTGAGAGATAGATTGTAAAAATTAAGTTTAAATATTGCCTTTCTTTATAACAAAGTGTTTCTAAACAGTTAAAAAATGTAATCACAGTGTTTGTCTTTTTAAATGCAAATGAGCAGCCAGGATTCCCGTCAAATCCCATCAGATTTTTGAAGAAAGGAAGCTCTAGTGAGTTTTCCTTGAGATTGCATCTATGTATCTTGGAGTGGCTGCACCTGGAGTATTGTATACTGTTTTGGTATCTTTACAATACCTCACAAAGAATACACAAGAAAGAACAGAGCAAGTGCAACAAAGATTTACAAGACAGGTTCCACAAAGAGAGAGAGTAGACTAGGAAAAACACAAAAAGCTGGAGTAACTCAGCGGGACAATCAGCATCTCTGGAAAGAAGGAATGGGTGACGTTTTGTGTCGAGACCCTTAACAAAGTTATTAAAAGGGACAAAGACATCCTCAGGCAAAGGGTGAAAGACCACTTCAATACTGCGGACTCTAGAAGCATGTGGCAGGGTGTCAGGGACATCACTGACCACAAGAGCAGCCCCGCCTGCTCCCACAGTGATATCACACTGGCCAACGAGCTTAACACCTTCTTTGCCCGCTTCGAAATGGGCAACACCACCAGGAGAGGAATAACCCCGTGCCATGGCAGAGGGACAGGTCTTAACATTGAACACACAGGATGTACAGTGCGCTCTGCGAAGGGTCAATCCACCCAAGGCTTCAGGCCCGGACAGAGTCCAAGTAAGGGTACTGTACAGCTGGCTGAGGTATTCACGAGGATCGTTAACCTGTCTCTATCTCTGGCAATGGTCCCCAAGTGCCTGAAGTCAGCTATCATAGTGCCGGTGCCAAAAAAGACAAAAATCAACAACCTGAATGACTACCGTCCGATTGCCTTAACACCAATATCCATGAAGTGCTTTGAAAGGCTGCTCCTCTCACACATCAAATCCATCATCCCTGCCTCACTGGACTCACATCAATTTGCATACAGGGCAAATACATCCACAGAGGATGCCATCTCTCTGGCTCTTCACACTGTCCTGGAAAGACAGGGCACCTACAAGAGGATGCTCTTCATAGACTACAGCTCTGCCATCAACACGGTCATCCCCACCAAGCTCACCACCAAACACCACCAGCTAGGCCTCGGCTCGTCGATATGCGACTGCATCCTGAATTTCCTGATGGAGCGACCGCAGGCAGTGAGACTGGGCCTGCACCTGTCCTCCACTATCACCCTGAGCACTGGCACAGCACAGTGCTGTGTATTGAGCCCCGTGCTCTACTCCCTCTTCACACACGAATGTGTTCCTTCATTCGACACCAACACCATTATCAAGTTTGCAGACAACACAACGGCGATCGGGCTGATCACCAACGGTGATGAAACACACTACAGAGCGGAGGTGCAGAACCCGGCGGGCTGGTGCTCAGACAACAACCTGTCCCTAAACACCTCTAAGACCAAGGAGCTGATGATCAACTTCAAAAGGACACATAATGGGGAATACGCTCCAATCTTTATAAACGGGGACAGTGTGGAGAGAGTGTCCAGCTTTAGGTTTCTGGGCACACACATTTCAGAGGACCTCACATGGTCCACCAACACCGCTGTGTTGGTCAAGAAGGCACAGCAATGACTGTTCTTCCTGAGAACATTGAAAAAGACTGGTCTGCCTCAACAGCTGCTGACGACCTTCTACCGCTGCACCACAGAGAGCATCCTAACATATGGCATCTCTGTGTGGTATCTCAGCTGCACAGAGGCGGAGAGGAGAGCTCTTCAGCGGGTCGGCCACAGAGCACAGAAGATAATTGGGACACAGCTACCAGCCTTGGAGGGCATCTACAATACACGGTGCCTCAGGAAGGCCATCAACATTCACAAAGACTCCGCACACCCTTGTAATAGTCTGTTCGAACTTCGACCTTCCGGCAGACGTTACAAGGCCTTCTACGCCCGCATCTCCAGACTTAGGAATAGCTTTATCCCCGGAGCTCTAGCTGCTCTGAACCGGCCCTGCTGAGTGCCCCCCCCCCCCCATGAACTGTCTCCCTCGGATGGTCACGTCGCACATCGACCCAGCACAGACCTATTTGCACTTTATACTGTTTTACTGTTTTTTTTTAACTTGTTTCTCTAGGTATCTAAATTTTTAGTTAATTAAGTTATTACGTCGGATGGAAGCTGCATACCAAATCTCGTTGTACCTCTGTGCAATGACAATAAAATATATTATTATTATTATTATTATTATTATTATTATTATTATTATTATTATTATTATTATTATTATTATTATTCAGACTATGACTGTATTAATTAGAGGTTAGAGGGATGAGACCATATGTCATTGGAATTTGCAATTTGCAAAATCCTTTAAAGTCGTGACAGGCTGGGTGGTCGAGGATTGAGCATGCAGTTTGAAAATAAGTGCAGGTTATTTTGAATTGAGATAAGGATACAATACTTCACTCAGAGGAAGGCAAACCTTTGGAATTCTCGATCACGGATAGTTGATTGTTCTGAACACCTCTAGATCTCTTTGATGTTGGGGAGGTTAGTACGCCTGGTGGATTGGGGACAGTGCTCACCACTTTTTGCATTCTCCTTTGTTCCTGGGCATTCGGGTTGCTGAATCTGGCCCTGTTGCAGCCAGCCAATATTCTCCCTATCGTATACCTGTAGAAATTCAAGACACTATTCATCAGCATACTAAATCTCCTCAAAGAAAGTAGAGGTGTTGATGGGCTTTATGAATGCATCAATGTGCTGGGCATAGGACATAGCTTCAGTGATATGTGTGCACAGGAATTTGAAGTTGTTGACTTTCTCCATCGCCATCCCCATCGATGCAGACAGGTTTGTTTCAGCTCCTTGGTCTTGCTGACATTGAGGGCGAGGTGTTATTCTGGTACCATTCAATCAAACCTGAAAGTCTAATTGTTCCAACTCCACAAGACCAACGTTCTCACAAAATATACAAGGAAGGGGAAGAATGGGGAAGGGGAAGAATGAGGGGATGTACAAGCAGCACCCAGATGGGGCATCGAAGGATGAGAAGCCGAAGCCAAGAAGCCAAAACGGAAACAACGGCAAAAGCCAAGTAACTGAACGGACATGATGCCGAAAAGCCAAATAACTTAACGGATGAGATGCTGAAAAGCCAAATAACTGAACTGGCGCAACACCGAAAAGCCAAAAACGCCACGCCGAAAAGCCAAATAATGGACAGGACGTCTCCGGGGATGGGAGGGATGCTCTCCCTCTCCCCCTCTCCCTCTCTCCCTCCTCCCCCCCCCCCTTCTTCAGACAATCACAAGTAATCTCTACCCAAAAAGTCACCCATTCCAATTTTAGAGTTTCCATCCTTCGATGCCCCATCCGCACACAGTACAAGCAGTGAATCCACAATGGGCAAGATTGATTTATAAGGGATATAAAGGGAGGACCCAGTCATAAAATAGGGCAATGAATGTGGCATTCAGAAACACCATCAAATTTCAGGGTAACGTTCTGAAAAATAATACAGAGTGCACTGGCAGGTCATGGCGCCATGGCAAATGGGTAAGAAAATGGCAAAGTTGCTTGAGTGAAAGGAAGCCTTGACCCTGGTCGCTTCTAGGCTGCTAGGCTGCAGGGTGGGGGCGCCGTCCAGTTGGGTATGGCTGCCCCGCCTGCAGCTGTCTGTTTTTTTCACTTCTTTCTTTTGTTTTTAGTGTGTTAAAAAGTGATTTGTTTGGAGATCTATTATTTTTTATGTGGGGGGTGGGGGTAGGAGGAAACTGCTTTTCCTGGTCCCTACCTGGTCGGAGAGGCAGCTTTTCTCCGGGAAGCATCTTCGACCCGTCCTCACGGCCTTCCAGCGGGCCAGGAGCGACGTTCCTGAGGGGCCGGCCAGAACCACGGCTTCGGCGGCGGCCCAGCGCTGGAGTGCTATCGCGGTGCGGAGCGGGCGATGACTTCCCCGGGTCGCCACGCTGGATCTCCTGAATGCTGAGACCGCAGATCAACATTGCGGAGCTGCGAGTCTGTGGAGCGGCCAGCTGCGCTGAACTTTAACATCGAGGCCTGGGATCTCTCTGCAAGATCGCCAGTGGTGGAGCTCTATCCAGCGCTGCCTGTCTGCTTCGGAAGCCACGGTCTCCAGTAAAGAAGCGGCCGTTCCAGGTGTCCCAAGCCGCTGAGAGGATTCTCCCGACGCCGGAGCACCATCACCCGGCGAAAACGGCCTGAAACATCGGGCCGCCATAGCAGCGATTAGACCCGACTATGGATGAACAAGGGGATGTGAACTGGACTTTGTGCCTTCCCTCACAGTGGGAACCATTGTGTGGGGATGTTTTTATGTTTATTGTTAAATTCTTTAATGTTGTGTCTTAACTTTATCTGTGTGCTGCATGGCAAGTAAAAATTTACTACACCAATTGGTTTATGTGATAATAAATGTCCTTTGTATCTTGTATCTTAGATTCAGGCATCGTGGACAAGGTGGTGAGGGGAGTTAAGAATGAAAAATTAAGCTACAGCTGGTGCTCTGCTTGCAACATTATTGATGATTTGAGAAGATGGAGCATATACATGATTTAAGTAAGGCTTTCATGCAACCTGGATTTACACATAGTATGCTGCGGATCTGTCATGGATTTGACAGTTGGTCTAATAATCATCGTATGTATTTTCTTCAAATATTTGCTTCTCTGGTTCCAATTTTGCATGTGGTTGAAATATTTGTTATCAGAATATGTTTACAATATTGCTAAGATAAGTGATGGTACAAGCTATATTACCTTCCATCCTGAGTAATTTTGTTCCATTATGTTCGGTTTCTGCTATCATTAATCTGCGGAAGCAAATACATTGATATTTTGAAGAAATATAATATGTTAACCATCATTTTCTAAATCTAGATTAGTTTAAAAACATACATTGCGATCACTGGCCACAGTGGCTGACCTTTCTAAAGAACATGTTAATAACCACAACCCAGATTTCATTATTCACAAGTAGGTGTATTAGGCACTTTAAAAAAATTGAAAGAAAAGTTGTTAAAAATGACAAATTATTTTAACGTTAAAATCGCCTTGTAAAAAAGTGAGGCTGTCGTCTTTTCATTGCAGATAAATTTAAAAAGAATCTTGCGTGAAACTCAGACAAATGTGTATAAACCAGCTTTAAAATTGCCACACAAGGAATCCAGAGCAAAACACAAATCTCTGGAGGAACACAACAGGTCAGGCAACATCTGTGAGGGGAACGACACAAAGACACAAAGTGCCGGAGTAACTCATGAGTCAGGCAACATCTCTGGAAAACACGAATAGGTCAAGAATAGGGTTGGGACCCTTCTTCAGACTGTTGGGAGGAGATAGGTGGAATAGAAGAGGGGGCCTGACAAATTTTCATAAGCAATGTAAACTTTTGTTTCAGCTTTCTCTCCGCCCCACTGCAATCAGTCTGAAGTAGGGTCCTGACCCAAAAGCTTGCCTATCCATGTTCTTCCGAATTGCTGCCTGACTTGCTGAATTACTCCAGCATTTTGTGTCTCTTTTTGTAACCAGCATCTGCAGTTCCTTGTGTCTTCATCTGTAGAGGGAAATGCAGAGAACAATGTTTTGGTCAGGATCCTCCTACAGACTAAGCCACAGCATTAAAATTGTCTTCATTTGCATTCAATAACAAGGTACAGAAGTTTGAAAACTTACACTTCCAGATTCAGAGGCAGTTTCTTCCCAGCTTTTTCTTCTTGGTTACTTGGTCCTCCAAAATATTCCAACTGGAATTTTAGAATTCCAACTTTAGAATGTCAATATTGCTTTATTTTATCAGGCAACTGAACGGTCCTCTCATCAGCTAGAGTGCAGTCCTGACCTCCCATCTACCTTATTGGAGACCTTTGAACTATCTTCCATCGGACTATCTTGCACTAAATGTCATATCCTGTATCCTTTAACTGTACATTGCAGATGGATTGACTGTAATCATGTATAGTCTTTTTGTTGACTGGATAGCATGCAAACAAAAACTTTTCACTGCAGCTTGTTACATGTGACAGTAAAAAAAACAAAACTAACATTGTGCATGGGCTCCTGAAACCGCTGGGATGTAAGAGGGGCAGTTTATTTAAATGAGGTATTATCTGCAACAGATGTAACAGTATTTCATGACTAATCGGAGGCTGCAGATAATTTACTATCTGCAAACCCATTCACAACACTCGAAATGGTGATCAATTTGGGTTTTTTTTTCTGAGCACCGGAGAAAGCTGTACCATAGTAAAGATGAACCCAGAGGAAATAAATGTGCACTTGACTGCCATATTTCCAACTAATCTGAAGTATTAAATGCACAATACTACAGTCCATGAATTTCAAATACAATAAAAGGATAATATTTTTATTTAACTGATTAACTATTAATGTTTTAGAATGTCAAGAAAGCACATCAGCGTCTCTACTTCCTGAGAAGATTACGGAGAGTCGGTTTGTCAAGGAGGTCTCTCTCTAACTTCTACAGGTGCACAGCAGAGAGCTTGCTGACCGGTTGCATCGTGGCTTGGTTCGGCAACTTGAGCGCCCTGGAGAGGAATAGACTACAAAAAGTAGTAAGCTCTGATCTTCCTTCCATCGAGGGGATTTATCGCAGTCGCCCCCTCAAAAAGGCTGGCAGTATCATCAAAGACCCACACCATCCTGGCCACACACTCATCTCCCTGCTACCTTCAGGTAGAAGGTACAGGAGCCTGAAGACTGCAACGACCAGGTTCAGGAATAGTTACTTCCCCACAGCCATCAGGTTATTAAACCTGGCTCGGACAAAACTCTGAACATGAATAACCCATTATCTGTTATTTGCACTATATCAGTTTATTTATTCATGTGTGTATATATTTATATAATGGTATATGGACACACTGATCTGTTTTGTAGTAAATGCCTACTATGTTCTGTTGTGCTGAAGCAAAGCAAGAATTTCATTGTCCTATCAGGGACACATGACAAACTCACTTGAACTTGCATTAGACTGTACACTAATGATTTCAATCTTAAAAACGTAATCACTTTGTTTATAAAAGTCATCGTCATTCCACAGCTTGAAATATAAACCTACTCAGCTGAAATAATGAATTAGAGTCATAGAGTCACAGAGTGATACAGTGTGGAAACAGGCCCTTTGGCCCAACTTGCTCACACCAGCCAACATGTCCCAGCTTCGCAAGTCCCACCTGCCTGCATTTGGTCCATATCCCTCCAAACCTGTCCTATCCATGTTCCTGTCAAACTGCTTATTAAATGTTGGGATATTCCCAGCCTCAACTACCTTATATTAAAGTCATTTTAACTCCCCTTCCCATTCCCATAATGATCTTTCTGAACTGGACCTCCTCCAATGCCAGGATGAGACCGCACAAACTGGAGGAGCAGTACCTCATAAGTTCATAAGTTATAGGAATAGAATTAGGCCATTCAGTCCATCAAATCAACTCTGCCATTCAATCAGAGCTGATCTATTTTCACCATTCAACCCCATTCTCCTCGTAACACCCGACAGGCCTGACTGACAGCTTGAATCCCAATGGTGTGAACATTGAATTCTCCAATTTCAAGTAGTACCTACCACCCCCTCACTCGGATGTGTAACCATTTCTCCTACTATCGTCCACCCCCCCCACCACCTGCTGCTTTATATTTATTTTTACACTAATTTCCCATCCTTCCTCATTTTCCCTTCAACCTACAAACATGCATGCCTTTGGGATGTGAATGGAAACCGGAGCTCCCAGAGAACACCCACAGTCACAGTAATGAGCAAACTCCACACAGACAGCACTAAGGTCAGGATGGAACCTGGGTCTCTGGCTCTGTGAGGCAGTTACTCTACCAGTTGCGCCAATGTGATGGCACAGAATGTAGCCGGTAATGCAAAATGCCTCGCCATGAATGAAACATGCATTTTTTTTCGGGTGTGTGCTGTTGATTGTAATAGTATACTCATATATCCAGAGATTGATGACCTTGTCTGATGAAAGTCCAATCATAGATTCAGAAGGTATAGTGGGACCATTAACTTGGGAAGCCCCATTTCTCCAAAGATGGTTGCAACACACCTATCATTAATTATGTGCGAGACAAGAATAAAGTTCTCTGCTCAGAGTGTTGTGATTCATTAGAGCTCCCCATTTCACAAAAGGGTAGCGTATCATCATCGATGATCACTCGGAGTTTTGTATGATTGTCCTCCTGGTGGATCTTCAATTTGGGTCTTGAGATGCTAATGAAGCCGCTCCTAGCGCCACAAATTTTATTGCAGAGGGCTGTGTAGACAATATGTCCCTACAAGTTGATGCTTGGCTGTGACGTCTTTTTAACGTGGGGAGACTGGTGCATGGAAAGCCACCGCATGATCCTTGATAGAGAGAGACCCAGGTCCAACGGCATGGACTCCACGATGGTTGGGAATCTCTCCCTGCTGCAGCCTTCTTCTGCTTTCTCAGCTGTTGTGGTGCTCCACCCGCTGGCCAGCCACCATCCTCTGTCTGTTCCAGCATTGAGGTCTTCTTCTTGGGTTTCACTTTGTCAGAAACCTCCCCCCCCTCGACCTGTCCACCATGGGTGACCCTGCCAGAAGCAAATACTTCGGATGGTTTAGCTCTCATGATCTTAGGTACAAACAAGTTTCTCCAACCACATAAGGTGGTGATCCTTGGAGAAATAACAGTGTACCAGACAAAACAAAGATGTGGACACAAGGAACTGAAGAAGCTGGTTTACTGAAGAATTGTTCTGCCTGAATCATTGCCTATCAATATTCTTAAGAGATCCTACCTGTCCCACTGGGTTACTGCAGCATTCAGTATCTCTTTTAGACTAAAACAAAACTAAGCTATACAGTTGAGTTTCTACGACATTCTATATAGAAACTAACTACTTGTAAATCCAACATTACACAGTTCAGAACAATAAAGAAAATAAGTATTCTGGCAATTAAAGATGCATGCAGGGACATAATAATAGCTGCTATACCAGACCAAAAATACAGATCAGATTCATTTATTTTAAATGTGATTAAACCCTTGGCCTTGAACACTTTATTTATTCCCTGTGCTTCATTGATTGATAGCACATAGAACAGAACAACATGGGAACATGTTGAACTTCAGCCCACAATCTCCATACTGAACATGATGCCGGCTCTGACCTTCCTTCCATCGAGGGGATCTACCACAGTCGCTGCCTCAAAAAGGCTGGCAGCATCATCAAGGACCCACACCACCCTGCCCACACACTCATCGCCCTGCTACCTTCGGGTAGAAGGTACAGGAGCCTGAGGACTGCAACGACCCATTGCAACTATGTTCTGTTGTGCTATGCAAAGAAAGAATTTAATTGTCCTGTCAGGGACACATGACAATAAACTCTTTTGACTTTAAACTAATTTCTGACCACACGTGATCTATATCCCTCCATTCCCTGCATATCCTTGTGCCTATTAAAAAGCCTCTTACATGCCACTATCATGTCTGCCTCTACCAATACCCCTGGCAGCACGTTCCAACAACTCATTCATCAGCTAGTTGTGGCAATCTTTTTTGTTTGCATTTGGATATCTCCACAAGTTCATGAACTGTTTGAGAATTTTATGAAATTGGCATGCAATGGTTAGACGGTTGGGAAATAGCTTGCTCGTTCTGGATCATGAACGTTTTCTTGGAGCATCGGCAGAGGGATCTGCAGGGACTGGGTTCCTGGGGAAAAGGAAAATGAAAACAGAGCAGAGAGCATGAGAGCAGCACATTTGCAAATGTTGAGACTGCTTTGTTTCGAGTTCTGGTGGGAAATCAGATGTCTGCATCTTACATTAAACTTTAATGACTCAGTAAACAGCTCAACTGCAAGCAGCAAGAACTTAACGCTATCAGGGAAAAGCAAACAGATTGACATTAGACAGAGTAATTCTGCAGAGTAACCAGACTTTCAATCCAACTCATCCAATCCAATGAACGATGCCCCATCTACTGTAAGCTAACCGCATTTGCACATATTTGACTCTTATCCCTCTAAAGCTTTCCAATCCATGAACCTGCCCAAATGTCTGTTAAATGATGACAACGTCTGGCGGGTGTATAGAATGAGCTGCCAGAGGAGGTAGTTGAGGCAGGGACTGTCCCAACTTTCAATAAACAAGTACATGAATATGACATGTTTGGAGGGATATGGGCTAAACATGTGAAGGTGGGACGAATACAGCTGGGATGTTGGCCAGTATGGGCAAGTTGGGCTGAAGGACCTGTCTACACTAATAGAGTAGACAGATGCTCAAATTTGGAACATGAAATAAAGTGCTGGTGGAACTCAGCAGGTCAGGCAGCATCTGCGGAAGGAAATGATAGATAACGTTTTAAGTCAGGACCTTTCTTCTGACAGATGGAGTAGAGGCCAGATGGCTGGTAGAAAGGTGAGGGGAAGGGTGGCAAGAACTGGCAAGCAATAGGTAGATCCAAATGAAGAAGAGTTAATTGGCAGATGTTAGGTGGAAAAAGAGAAGGGTGAAGAAACATAGAAAAATAGGTGCAGGAGTAGGCCATTCAGCCCTTCGAGCCAGCTGATCATCTAATATCAGTACCCCTTTCCTGCTTTTTCCCCCATATCCCTTGATTCCTTTAGCCCTTAGAGCGAAATCTAACCATCTCTTGAAAATATAGTACCTAAGGCTTAAGGCAGAGAGGGCAAAAGGGTACAGATGATGAAATCTGATAAAATGAAGGTGGGGAGTGAAAATGGACAGAATGGTTGGAAGAAGGGAATGGGGAGGAAGAAAAATGGAGGGCCAAGGACAAGGAAGGATTGGTGGAGAGTGGATGGAGGAGGTAGAGAAGAACAAATTGGGCGATGAGGTGATGGGGAGTGGACAGAATGAGTGTGGGGGACTCATAATGGCGGTAACAAGTCTAGGGGAGGACATGGCTGAAGAGAAGAAGAGCCATGGGTGTCACAGAGGGGGAGCAGTGAATGTAAGTGTCTTTTAAATGTTGGTATAGTGCCTGCTGCACAATTTCCTCTTCTTCACCATCTGTCTACTTGTGAGACCACTTTCATAGAGATATGTACTTATACCTTGTGGAGTCGGAGATGAGGTCGGGTTGAACACATGTGATATATTGTATTTACAGTGGTAAGCTGTTTGTGATGCAGAATCATATCAACGCCCTTGCATTGTTTTAACTTCACAGGTTAAAAATCCAGTCCATCAATGTTTTACAAAATACCATCAGATGTGCCTATTTGTTTTGTCAAATAAATTATTTCTATAGCTAACAATCCAAATTATTTCTATCGTTAACAAATCTTTATTTTCCTGTATCACACAAGGACAACAAATGCCAGGTCATGCAAACTGATCATCAATTCTCTGTAAGATGGGAATGAGGTGTTAGATTTGTGTCTTGTATAATAACATGATCATCGGTGCGAGGAGGGGAGGGTGAGGGAGGTTTTGAGATTATTTTTTTGTTGCTGCCTTGACTCTGGCTTTGGAATTACTTAATTAGATTGTTTAACTGGTGGAATGGTTGCTATGGAAACATTTACAAATTAGTGCAGGATTTTCTTGTGGAGACAGGATATGACTATAGATGTTTAAACACACAGCACGTTCTGATGCAAAGAAAGGACAAGCATGATTGAGTGAAGTTGTATTTTTGTGAGTTATTCTATGTTGGTTTGTGGGATGACAGTGTAGTGTCGTCCAATGCCAAAGTAAACGCCTAAACTTAAAATAATATGCTTGGAATTATCTTTTCCAAGAAATTCCTTTGCGCACCTTCCAGCAGCCATCCCACCTTCACCCTTCCCTCCACTAAGCTGGCACCAACTCCTCCTTGTTTCAGTTTATTTTGTCTCCATTTATTATCCGCCTACCTGTCTCCCAACACCCACCCTTCCACTCTACCTGTCATCTTTCACCCCCTCCTCAATCCACAAATCACCCACTGGCCCCTGTTTCACTCCCTCTCCTCTTCATACTGACAATCTTCCCTTTCCACTTTTTTTAAATGTTACTTTTAGTTTTACTTTTAGTTTTAGGATAAAGCATGGAAACCGGCCGTTGGACCCACCAAGTTCACACCGACCATCAATCAGCTATTCGCACTAGTTCTGTGTTATCCCATTTTCGTGCCTACTCCTTACAAATCCAGAAGTCTTTGGGTTGTTGAGAAAAAAAAACAGCGGCACCTGGTGGAAACCCTTGTGGTCACGGAGAAAATATTTCAACTCCACAGTGACACCACCTAAGGTCAGGATCAAACCTGGATCTCCGGCACTGTGAGGCAGCAACTACCAGCTGCACCATTGTCCTGCCCTAAATTCAAGCCAAAAAGTTGACATTTCCTTTCCACCCCCTGCCTCATCAATACTGTTAACCCTTCATCCCCTCTGTTGTCAGGCTTCAGAACGATCCTCCCATAAGTTAGGTCCGATTCACCTCAACCCCATTGTGGACATTAAACTTGATCTATGAAACCACATAAGTTACCAGATAACTATGTGATGTGCTACAATGCTGCGAACTATATCCAGTACTCTGTATCTTTCACTTGTCTCTGTCTATTGTACTTGAGTTTGACTTTATTGTATTGTATCAGCCATGATCACATTGAATGGTGGTGCTGGCTCGAAGGGCCGAATGGCCTACTCCTGCACCTATTGTCTATTGTCTATTGTCTATTTTTTAATGGTATATCTGATCTGATTGGATATCATGCAAAACAGAGATTTCCACTGAACCCCAGTGCATGTGACAATAATGAATCTAAACCTAAAACATAACCCTCTGATTCCCTCCAGCATGTTGTTTGTTGTGTGCAGCAGGGTTGGATGGGGCTGGTGTTCAAAATTGTGCCTTTGAATGAGCCAGGCGGAGATTCGAACAGTAGATACCTAATGGATCTTTGTTTAACATGGCAAGCGGATAGTCTAGAAGAGCAATTCTTGAATTATACTCAAAAAAAATCTTAATGTACAATGAGGCTTTGTACACTTTAGCACACAGATAACAGCCAGGTGATTAAATCCAGTTTCAACTTCAACAACTTGTATATGGGCAAATGGTTCTTTAGAAATTACATAATTAGAGTTTACATTATTTGGAATAAATAAGGTGAAATCACAGTATCTTTTACCGAGAGTTGGGGGAATCAAGAATCAAAGGACATGTTTACTGTGAGAAGGAAAAGATTTAGTTGGAACCAGAGGGGCAACTTTCAGAGGATGGTGGGTATATGGAACGAGCTGTTAGAGGAGGTAAAGCATGAGCAAATGGGACTATTTTAAATGGAGCATCTTGGTCGATCTGGACGAGTTGGGCTGAAGGTCCTGTTTACATGCTGAATGACTCTTTGACTCTATGACACTAAATTGGAGCAGATTGCAACTGACAACAGCAGCTTTGTATATTCAAACCCTCCCTCATCTGTATCCATCTATCACTTGCCAGGCCGTGTCGTATCCCCACCTCTTTTCTCCAGCTTTCTACCCTCTACTACATTTAATCTGAAGAAGGGTCCCAACCCGAAATGTCCATTCCTTCCACAGATGCTGCCTGACCGCTGAATTCCTCCAGCACTTTGTGTTTTTTTAAACGTAGTAGAGGGTAGAAAGCTGGAGAAAAGAGGTGGGGATACGACACGGCTTTGATTATTGAAGCCAAATAACCAAATGGAAATGAAGCCGAAACGCCAAATAACCGAAAGCGTACAAAGCCGAAATGCCAACTAACCGGAAGGATGGGATGCCTAAAAAAGCAAACTAACCGAAAGGGCAGGGCGCCTAAAAGCAAACTTACCGAAAGGCCGCTCTGCTGATACGCCAACACACCGAAAGGCTGCATCGCCTACAGGCCAACTCACCGAATGGCTGCTCTGCCGAAAAGTCAAATAACAGACATGACATTGCCGGGGGGGCAGGACCGCTGACCAACTTGCAGGCAGCAACGCCAGTGGCAGATCGAGTCAGTGAAGAGTCCACACAGTAGGTGAGTGCGGCGCTCCGCTGCTGGGTGGCATCGTCCCCGATATTCCTTCTTCCCCCGGGCAGCATCACCACCGCCACCCCCGCTAATCCCACCCCCTCCCCCGGTGTCATCGTCCCCGCTATCTCCCCCTGGTCGGCATCGTCCCCGCTATACCCCCCTCCACCCATGGGCGGCATTGCCATCACAATTGCCGCCCCCGCTATCCATCCCCCCACTTAATTAACCAGGTTCTTGAATGTAAGAACCATTTATACATGTAACATTTTTGTTTTTAATTCAGTAACACTTTTTTGAGTTTTAATGCCGACCCCGTCCTGTGGGAAGGGCTTGCGGCAGCAGGTTTCATAGTGCCTGCATTGTTGGTATGTGCTGATCTTTCACCTCTGCTCCACCCGGCGCTGCCGACACACAGCCTGCCATAACACGGGTTGATGAGGTGGAGGGAGGCTGTGGGAGAGTGGGGGCTGTCCCGAGGGATGCGCTCCTTCGGCCGCTTGCAACTTGGTGCTCGGGTTCAGAGTGCCCGGTCACCTATGACTTTTGTGGGAAAATGACCCCCACCCTCCCGTCTCCACCGGCCAGTGGTGTGATGGACGTGGGGGTCTGGACTAATCGCTGACAAGTCGCCACCTCCCCCCCCCCCCAGCGACTTCATGTCCATTATTTGACTTTGCAAGAGAGGCCATTCGGTGAGTTGGCTTGTAGGCGTCCCACCCTTTCGGTTAGTTGGCGGTTCGGCTTTGTACGCTAATGGGTTATTTGGCGTTTCGGCTTTGTTTCCGTTCGGTTATTTGGTTTCCACTTCTTTGCTTCGGCTTCTCATCCTTCGATGCCATGTCCAGGTACCAATTGCTACCCCTGTAATTCTTGAAGGACATCACCCTAATGAGTCCTAACATTCAGGACTCCAGCACCAGTAGGGACAACATCAGTCTGGCACTTCCACAGCACATTGGTCCTTGCATAAAGATCATATGCATATGGCATCGGCACAAACTAATGTGTATCTACAGTATCTGTTGTACTGGCTTAGTCGATGTCTTAATGCCTGGATGGTTTTCTAGGGCATGAAGTATTATAAGTGTCTCAGAAAACAAAGAGAGAAAATTACAGGAACGTTAACATAACCGTTCAAAATTCAGACTAATGGAGAGATGTCGAGAGTCAAGAGAAGGCAAATAAAACTCATTTTACAAAGTGACTAAAATAAAACTGTAAACCAGGGAAGATGGAATCCATTCTAGAAAAAGTTACTGTTACTCTTATTAATAAGCTTGAATAGAACTCAAATTGTAAAAGAAAATAACAATTATGAGTTAATTAATGGGAAATATTGTTAATCTAATGAATGGATTTTCTTTCATGAGATAATGAAGAAGGTTAATCGTGATAGGCTATTGTATGTATTGAATTTGAGCAGTAAGTCACCTTTAAAAGCTCCTCTGATGAAGTTAGGATGGTACTTGAAATACATAACTAGGGATTTGGTGGAAACATTTTAACTGGATATGCAATTACTTGTCCAATGTAACCCTGCGGGTAATGGCCCAGCATTCATTGTTAGCACAGGAGAATATTACCAACAGTGTTCTTTAGGGATCTGTGTTAGTGTCTCCATTGTTTAATGCCTTTATCCATTATCTCTAGCTAGGAATGTCAAGCAAAAATTGCTACGTTGGTAGGAATAATGCAGAAATCTTTTGCTTGAAGTAAAAACTTTTGCTGTTTTCACCTGGAAAGTTAACTCTATTTCCCATTCTACTTGTGTTGCTTAATTTGCAGGATGCTTTACTTTTTTTAGTTTAGGGATATAGCAAGGAAATAGGCCATTCAGACCTCTGAGCCCATGCCAACCTCCAATCTCCCGTTTACATTAGTTTGATGTCATCCCACTTTCGTAGCCATTCCCTACACATTAGTGAAACATTTATAGAGGACAATTAACATACAAACCCGTGCGCCTTTTTAGGATGTGTGAGGAAATCAGAGCATCCAGAGAAACCCACATGGTCATAGGGCGAACATGTAAACTCCACACCAACAGTCCCCGAGCTCAGGATCGAACCCGGGTCTCTAGTGCTGTGAGGCAGCAGGTATACCAGCTGCACTACTGTGCTGCCCTAATATTTTTAGCATCTTCTGTTTTTATTTTTGTAAAATAAACCGTGGAGCTTCAGAGCTGAACAGAATAAGCTATGGGAAGATTTTGTTATAACTAGACATGCAATTACAGTTAGATTCTTCACTGGGAGAAAAACAGACCCAGAACTAAATAATTACTTTACTGCCAAGAACATAACCTTCATGGGAAATGAAGGGGATGTGCTCCTTGATACTAAACTAAAGATATCACAATGAAGCTCTGTGGCCAGGAAATGCTTAGAGGGTCAATTAGTTGAAGCTAAAGATCACTTAATTGATGGATCCTGCCTTTCTAGATCCATTTCACCATTCTGAGGCTTGGAAAACCCAGAATTAAGTGATTAGAAATAGGAACTGTTAAATTGAAAAGACTTTCACTCCATAAACATTTGAATGATATTTTGGGAACGGAATGGGCATCAAATCTTCATCCTGTCTCAATTAAAATCGGATGCGAGTACAAGTTGGATTGGGTTCTTCATTTAGAATCTCACCATTATTAATTTCGACCTGACTTTACCCTAAACCCACTTATGTCTGAGGATTACAATTTCCCTCCACTACATCATCGAGCTGTTAATATGTGAAATGTATTTCTTGGGAAAATGAAAGGAAATGTGATTGACTTCCTTTAGAAAAACATATTTGGCAAAATCTACAAGAGTAATTTGAAAATTGCCTGGAAACATGGAACAGATGACAAGGAGCTAGAATTCCTCAACATTTATTGAGAGAGAATATTCAACATCACCATTGTCATTGTACACTATGGCCCCATAGCATAAGCGTCCACGTCACGGGGCTGGAAACTGGAAGTATCTTGAGCTAATTCTGCTACCACCATCATCTATTGCGACAAGTGATGGCTTCCACTGATTGTCGCTGGAAACTTGCGGACAATGGACAATGACAGCGAGGTCAACATTTCTAACAAGATGGACACGAAAAGAAGAAGATTGATCATTATGGTAACCAGAATGGCATCAAATAACCAGATCCTGATCTATTTTAGAGTGGCACAGTGGCACAGTTGGTAGAGCTGCTGCCTCACAATGTTAGAGACCCAGTTTGATCCGTACCTTGGGTGTTGGCTGTGCAAAGTTTGCACATTCTCCCTGTGACCGTGTGGGTTTCCTTTGGATCTGTTTCCTCCAACACCCTAAAAAGACACAAGTTTGTACGTCAATTGTCTTCTGAAAAATGCCCTTAATGTGGAGGGAGTGAATGCAAAAGAGGAATAACATAGCTCTAGGCTGAACGGGTAATCGATAGTTCGCGGGACCGAAAGGCCTGTTTCCATGCTGTATCTTTTAACCAATTAATTTTTGTACCTGTGATACAGCTCAACAGGAACCCCCATATAAAACATTCAATGTTGAACACTGACACCCCCACTTTGAAGAGGAAATAAGACCTTCCAAACTGAAGTTGTGAAGTTTCATTTTTATACTGCTGTAACTTTAAATAAGATGCACGTATTAATATTTTTTTGCATTAAAATTATACTTTTGTTTGTTCTCACATTGTTACTTGGTAATTAGAGGACTATTTCCTTATTCCCATTAGACTGATTTAGTTAAATCAGTATTTTATGAAAGATATTTCAGACTACATGAATGACACTTGAAATCATTGGAGAAAGTTACCCTGGAGCAATAAGAATGGCAAATGTGACAGTTATAGTTAGAATCAATACTGAAATATTGAAGCTAATATAATTTTGAAAGGTTATATTTGATTGGCCCATTGCCAGTTTAAATAAGTTACTTATATATCTGAGATACAAAATAAATACAGATCTGCAGGAAGGTGATATGTACTCCTATAATGATACTCGGGGTCTGTTGCAGCAAAACACTCAATTCAAACAAGCAACAGAATGGTGTGCCAGAAATGTCAAGGATATTAGACAAATCTAACAAGAAGGGGATGATACAAGGAACTGCAAATAATGGAATCTTAAGTCAAATGCAAAGTGCTGGAGGAACTCAGGAAGTTCCTCCACAGAAGCTGCTTGATCTACTCAGTTCCTCCAGCATTTCTGCTTTACAGGAAGAAGATGTTGGTACATTTCCTAGTAATAGTGAACTGGCTCTTGTGTCTGAATCAGCTCTCTGTCCTTTGCATGTCCATATCGGACCAACCTGGACTCTCAAGGGTTAAGAGTCAAGAAGTGGTTCGATTATTATATGTACCAACAACAGAACAATGAAATTCTTATTTGAAGCAGCATAACTGGTCAGTAACACAATACAAATAGATAACATATAATAATCAACAAACATCACTAGATCACTGAAGAGTGGCGGCACCTAACGGCAGCGGCTTGACTGCAGTCTGTCTGACTTTTTTAAATTTTTTGCCTGTTAAATGTATGTTTTTGGTTTTAATTTTTATCTGTGTATATGTGGGGGATGGGGGGTGGGAGGGTGGGAGGGTGGGGGAAACCGTTTAATCTCTCCCCTGTAAGGGGAACCGACTTTTTCCCTGTTGGGTCTCCGGTGTCGTTGGGCCTAACATCGTGGAGCCGGCGGCGGCCTCCAACCAGAACCAACCTGACGGCTCCAGTCGCGGAGCCTGCGGACTTCGGAGCGGGGAGAGCTGTAGTGGCGTGTGGCTACATCCCGACTTTGGAGCTTCAGAGGCTCCGGCCGCAGGCCCAGTGCACAGGAACATCGGGAGCTCGCAGGTCCCTGGTGATAGACCACTTTTCGGAGCTCTCGCAGCGGCAACTTCTCCCACTGGAATCGCGGGATTTAAATGACATCATCCGGCACGGCTTAAACAGCTGCAGGACATCGCCCGCCGGGGGTTTTAACATCGTGAGCCGTAGTCGCCTCAATGCTGCAGTTGGACTGCTGGACCATGAGAGAAGAACAAAGGGAAGAGATAAAACTTTTGTCTTCCATCACAGTGAGGATGTGTTGGAGATTCACTGTGATGGATGTTTGTGTAAATTGTGTTAAGTGTGTGTCTTGGTTTTTTTGTAATGTCATGACTGCAGGAATGAAATTTCGATCAAATCTTGTCTTTGAATGACAATAAAAGGCATTCTATTCTATTCATTCTAATAACCCCATTACCAGTGCTTAAAAACCCAAAGAGCAACTAAAAACAGTCCATAGCTTATTGGTGAGGTTAGTGTTGTGTGGTGTTCAATAGACTAATGGTTGTTAAGTAAGAAGCTATTAATTAACCTGGCTTTTCAGAATCATACGTGAATGAATGTGTGGCTAGGGTAGTGTAGGTCTTTGATGATGCTGGCTGTCTTTTTGAGGCAGCGACTTGTAAATCCCTTCGATGGTGGGGAAGCTAGTACCTGTGACAGATTGTGCAACGTTCACCACTTTTTGCTGTTTACGTTGTTCCTGGGCGTTCAAGTTGCCGAAACTGGACCTGATTTGGCCGCATTTGGCTATTGTATGCAGTTCTGGTCATCATATTACAGGAAGGATGTGGAGACGTTAGAGAAGGTGCAGAGGCAATTTACCAGAATGCTGCCTGGATTGCAGGGTTTCAGCAACAGGGAGAGGTAGAATAGACTTGGATTGTTTTCTCTGGATCATCGGAGATCGAGGGAGACTTGATAGAAGTATGAAGGGCATAGATAGGGTAGACAGTCAGAACTTTTTTTGCAAGGTAGAAATGTCCAACATTAGAGCGTATAGCTATATGGTGAGAAGGGAAAAGATTAATGGTGATCTGCGGGCCAAGTTTGTTATAGCTATACCCTAGTTTTTTACATAAAGAGTGATGGGTCCCTGAAACGCATTGACGGGGGTGTTGTAGAGAGTCATGGAGTCATAGAGTGATACAGTGTGGAAACAGTCCTTGGCCAATTTGCCCACACCGGCCAACATGTCCCAGCTGCACTAATCCCACCTGCCTGCGTTTGATCCACATCCCTCCAAACCTGTCTTCTCCATGTACCTGTCTAACTGTTTCTTAAACGCTGGGATAGCCCCAGCTTCAACTACCTCCTCTGGCAACTTGTTCCAGTCACCCACCACCCTTTGTGTGAAAACGTTACCTAAAGGTGGTGGAGGAGACTATGATAGTGGTGTTTAAGAGGTTTTTAGATAGGTGCATGGAACTGCAGGGAATAGAGGGATATGGAACATATACAGGTAGATGAGATCAGTTTAACTTGACATCATATTAGGTACACAAACTCCACACTGGCAGCAATATTGAGAGCCAAAGGGCCCGTTCTTGTGCTGTACTGCCCTCTGTTTTATGTTCTATGAATAAAGTCCATGCCTGCCCAACCTCTCCCTATAGATACAAGGAACAGCAGCTGCTAGGTTACAAAAAAGTCACGAGGTGCTGAAGTAACTTAGTGGTCAGGCAGCAAACCTGGAGTACATTGACAGATGTCATTTTAGGTTTGGAGTAGAAGGATCTCGACTCAAAAAGTTGCCTATCCATGTTCTCCAGAGATGCTGCATGATGTACTGAGTTAGTCCAGCACTTTGTGTCTCCCTATAACTCAAGCCCTCAAGTCTGAGCAACATCCTCATAGATCTTTGCTGCACTTTTTCCAAATTCTAAATTAATCATATAGTTCTGCTACAAACACACTGCGGTTACACATGATGCCTACTTCAATGTAAATTAAAAGAAGCTGGAAACTTTTAAATGTTTAACACATTTTTCTGACCTTGTGTTTTTTATAATTTGTTATGCTAAAGTTATAATGAATATTTGCTACTATTTTCATATATTAACTCTGTGGGGGCCATATGACAACAACAAACAACAACAAATTAGGACGCCGGACACCCGGGTTCGATCCCGACTACAGGTGCTGTCTGTACGGAGTTTGTACGTTCTCCGCGTGACCTGCGTCGGTTTTCTCCGAGATCTTCGGTTTCCTCCCACACTCCAAAAATGTACAGGTTTGTAGGTTAATTGGCTTGGTATAAGTGTAAAATTGTCCCTAGTGTGTGTAGGATAGTTTTGTGCATGGGGATCGCTGGTCGGTGCAGACTCGATGGGCCAAAGGGCCTGTTTCCGCGCTGTATCTCTAAACTAAGCGAGGTAAACAATTACAGTCTGTAGTTGTGTTAACAAAGAAACTGCAGATGCTGGAGAATCAAGGGTTACACAAAAAGCTGGAGAAACTCAACGGGTGCAGCAGCATCTAAGGAGCGAAGGAGATAGGCGACGTTTCGGGTCGAGACCCTTCTTCAGACTCTGTAGTTAACTGTTCTCACACACTCCTCTCCACAGCAAAACTCCTCACCTAACCTGGCCCAAGATAAATGGATGAGAATCAAATTGTATTTTTTCTTTTCCATCTTGGGAAACACAAAAAAAAGGAAAGTAACAAATGACATCAAACGCTTTGAGGGTTTTCATTAGTAATTAAAAATAATGATAATAAAATATACATTGCATTCGGTGTAACTCAGAACCATCTTATATGCAAAGTCAAATTCAACTGTCAACCTGAAGAAAGAGCACTTCATATGGCACCACTTGGGTTGCTGCCGACCCAAAGGTATGAACATTGAAATGTAACTAACCAGAAAACCTCCCCACCCCTTCACCCCTTCCCTCACCCCCGGTCTTTTTTTCCTCCCCATATCTTCCTTGAGCCCCACCTGGATGCGCACCAGTTTCTTCCACTAACTTGCATCCTACCTTTCCCCTCCCTCTCATTATTAGATCAAATAATGTTTCCATGAATGCCTGAATGACCCCTCTGATGCTGCATTGAGTAGCAGATTGGAAGACCAAGGAGAGATTCATTGCCTGCTGTAAGGGCATTGGGAATCACTTGACCTCCACAAGCAGAGTGATTGATAATAGTGTTGCAAAGCCTGATCCTGCAAATACATTGTTTAGTTTAGTTTGGCGATACAACACGAAAAGAGGCTCTTTGGCCAACTGAGACCACGCTGACCATCGATCACCCATTCACGCTAGTTCTACATTATCCCACTTTCTCATCCACTCCCTACACAGTTTATAGAGGCCAATCAACCTACAAACCCACATTTCTTTGGGATGTAGGAGGAAACCAGAGCACCCAGAGGAAACCTGTGCGGTCAGAGGGGGCAATGTGCAAACTCCACACAGGCAGCACCCAGGGTCTGGATTCAACCTGGGTCTCTGTGCTATGAGGCAGCAGCACTGCAACTGCACCATTGTTCTACCGCAAATCGAGAGTTCCCGAGAGAAAGACTGTGGGCCAAAGGGGCCTGTTGCTGTGGTGTACTGTTCTATATTCTAGCGTGAAGCATCTCTGAAGACTGTATGGGAGGGAGTTGTCCATCAACAGACATATCTTTGTCTCCTAGTCCAAGGTAGCTGGCTCGCAGTTATGAAGCTTCTGGTAACAGTGCTCCCAGCAGTGTCACTATCTGGGCACCCACTGAATGAATATCTCAGCAGTTGAGGATTGAACACAATCCTCAGTGTTATTTTAAGAGCATTTCATGCTTTTGAAAGTTTCAATGGTATGTCCTGGATGGTCATACCTCGTAGAGTCAACAAACCACGCCTTTAAATAGAAACATAGAACATAATCATTAAACATAAAACATAGAACATAACTCAGTACAGCACAGGAACATGCCTTTTGGCCCACAATGTCTTTGCTGAACATGATTATAAACACTTATCTGCCTGCACATGTTCTATATCCATCCATTCCATCCATTATCCATATCCATATCCATATCCATATCCATATATCCATCCGCAAGCATCTGTAATGCCACTGTCATACCTGTGTTCTCATATATTTGATATTTCCATCCTGGGGGAAAGGTTCTGCTTGCCTACCTTATCTATGTCTCTTATACATTGTATTTATTTCTAACAGGTTCTCCCTCAACCTCCGACATTCCAGAGAAAACAATCCAGGTCTGTCCAACCTCTTCTTCCAAATAATACCCTCTAAGCCAGGCAGCATTCTGGTAAACCACCTCTGCATCCCTTCCAAAGCCTCCATGTACTATTGTATTGGGCTGACCAGAACTGCATGTTGAACTCCAATTTTGGCCAAAATTAAGTTCTATAAAGCTGCATCATGGCTTCCTGACTGTTGTGCTCAATGTTTCAACCAAGGAAGGATATCATACCATATGCCTTCTTTACCACATATTACAATTTCATATTAAACATTTCTCTTAAGCCTGTTCTAATGTGGGGCTCTGAGCATAAATGTATGTTGTTATGAGTGGAAATTGTCTTTTCAGCAATAACAATGTCACTTCATGTCTGCCTGATGATGGAACTTTTCAAGCACATTAGTATGAATGGTCCAGGATGGCAATTGGTATAATTTCACCCAGAAAAGATCACTAATGAGATACATCCCCTGTGCAATTGAATTTCCAAGTTTAAGTTCCTATATAATTCATTAAGAGTAACCTAAACATGTTTTTTTTTCCCCTAAGGCAGTCGAAGAAGTAATGAATACTTGTCAGGGTTAAGATGGCATCTGCTTTATTTGTTTAACACAACATTGAGATGCAAATACATTGTTTAGCCTATCACTGCACATGGACTGTTCTACTTTATGGGGCAATAGCAGTGTGGACATATGTTCAATGATAGATGTGGCTGCATGGATAACATAAAGTGAGAGAAAATGAGGATAGTGGTCTTGAGATCTGAGCCAGATCTGTTGTGATCCAGCCTATTATCTGAGAATACATCACTGAATTGATCCAAAATTAAAACTGAACAATTTGGGTCTTACTGATCATACTATCACAAGATATACTGTATATCCAAAGAGAGAATGGACAGACAACATTTTGGGTTAGGACCCTCAGACTTGAAACTGAAGAAGGGTCCCAACTCAAAACATTTGTCCATTTTCCTCCACAGATGCTGCCTGGCCCATTGAGTTCCTTCAGCAGTTTGATTTTTGCTCAAGATTCCAGCATCTGCAGTTTCCTGTGCGTCCATAGGATGTACTTTTTTTTCTCATGTGAGTATGTAAATCCCAGTGTTAGTTTAATTTAGATTATCTTTGTCACGTGTACCGAGGTACAGTAAAAAGCTTTTTGTTACATGCTATCCAGTCAATGAAAAGACTGCACATGCTTACAATCAAGCTGCCCACATTGTGCAGACACGGGATAAAGGATTTAGTGCAAATAATCTGATAAAATCCAATTAATGATAATTCAAAGATCTGGATCAAGATCTGGATGTAGTACGCTGAAAGGCTCAAGATAGAGCATCATTCAGCATTGGACAATTTTACATTTTATCAAGCCAATTAATCAAGCCAATTAACCTACAAACCTGTAATTGTTATGGAGTGTGAGAGGAAACCAAAGATCTCAGAGAAAACCCACTCAGATCACAGGGCGAACGTACAAACTACATACAGACCGCACCCGTAGTCGGGATTGAACCCGGGTCTCTGGTGCCGCATTTTGCTGTAAGGCAGCAACTCTACTGCTGCTCCACCGTGACTGCCCTAAGATCAAAGGTCTCCATTAGATGGGAGGGTAGGCCTGCTCTCTAGTTTGTGAGAGAATGGTTCATTTGCCTGATAACAGCTGGTAACAAACTGTCCCTGAATCTGCAGGTGTGCATTTTCAAACTTCTGCACCCCTTGCCTGATAGGGAAGGAGAGAAGAGGGAGAGACCGGAGCGAGACTAGTCCTTCATTATGCTGGTGGCCTTGCCGAAGCAGCCTAGAAGGATAAAATGACAATTGGAGAATATAACCCTCAAATTAATAAGTTTTCATTAACTATTGCAATCCATTTCTGTTTTCACTTTTTCACTTTAGAAAAAAATATTTTTTTTAATTTAAATTTTTGTTTTTAATTAGAAGTAAATATATAATAAAAAACATTTTGTTTGTTATAGTCATACATTATTAATATTATTTATATTAACAATTGTATCATAATTGCACTTCTTTATATTTTTTTAATTTTTATGTAGATAGAAAATAGTAGAAAAAAGAGAGAGAAATAAAAACATTAAAAAAAAGTGAATGGAGTATTCGACTGATTATGCATCCTTGGAGCTATATCCATGGAGTATAAAATATAATTCTTCATCTATTTCTTAATTCAGGTTTCAGTCAGGTTCTCGTGCCGAACCAATTTGCCCCTTCAAATATTCAATAAATGGAGACCATATACTTATGAATAGTTCTTGTTTGTCCATTAAGACAAATCTTAATCTTTCCAAATGTAGGGTCTCCGACATTTCCATTGTCCACATTTTAATTGTGGGGGTTACAGGGCCTTTCCAGAATTTTAATATTAATTTTTTTCCAATTATTAAACTATAATCGATAAAAGTTCTTTGGTTCATTGTGAATAATTGATTTGGTTCTAGTATTCCTAATATTATTAATTTTGAATCAGGGACCAAATTGGTATTGACAACTTCCGAAATTATCTTAAAAATTTCCATCCAAAAATTAGTAATTTTTACACAGCTTACAAATGTGTGCGTAAGATTAGCCTCTAAGTGTTGATATTTATCACAAATAAGGGATACACAAGGAAAAATTCTGTTTAATTTAGTTTTTGAATAGTGCAATTTATGTAAAACTTTAAATTATATTAAAGAATGTCTAGCATTTAACTCCAGGTTTTGTGATGTAAATTAATACATCATCTGCGTATAAGGAGATTTTATTTTCAGTATCTTTAGTTGTATACCCATATATTTCTGGATTTAACCTCACGCTTTGTGCTAATGGTTCTATTACAAGTGCAAATAATAGCGGGGATAATGGACATCCTTGTCTACAGCCCCGAGATAAACTAAATTTAGTTGATAACATGTGATTTGTTAATATTCTAGCCGTTGGATTAGTATATAATAATTTTACCCATGTGTTAAATTTCCCGCCCAGTTGAAAAGTGTCCATAATCGAAAATAAATAGGGCCAATCCACCTGGTCAAAGGCTTTCTCAGCATCTAACGAAATAATTGCTAAGTCTTTATTATTACTTCTTTTTGAGTATATAATATGAAATAATCTTATCAGGTTATATGAGGAATATCGTTTTGGTATAAATCCGGTTTGATCCGGGTGCATTAGTTTATTAATCACTGTATTTAATCTTTGTGCTAGTATTTTAGTTAATATTTTTTGGTCAGTATTTAGAAGAGCTATAGCTCTTATTGATCCTGGGTCATCCAGATCATTATCTATTTTTGGTATGTGTTATAATAGATTTGTTTAGTGTTTCTGGTAATTTCTGTTCGGTGTAAATATGTTCATACAGTGTCTTTAAATGCGGGACAATCAGATCATAGAATATTTTATAAAATTCTGAGCCAATGCTATCTGCTCCCGTGGATTTACCATTTTTTAGTGATCTGATAGATTCTTCAATTTCTTTTACTGTTATTTCAGCGTTTAATAATTCTCTATCTTTCAAATCTAACCTTTTAAGATTACATTTTTGTAAGAAAGCTTCTATCTCTGTCCGGTGATCTATCGTTTTGGCAGAATAAAGGTTTTGATAATATTGCAAAAATCTCTGGTTAATGTCCTTATGTTGTACTAGTGGTTCTCCTTTGTCTGATTTAATCCTATGAATTTTTTTCCCCATCCAATTTCCGTAGTTGACGAGCTAGCAATTTTTGAGGTTTATCTTCAAATTCAAAGTGTAATTGTTTAGTATATTGATAAAATTTTACAACTTGGTCTGAATATATTTTATTTAATTTATATTTCAATGCTGCAATTTTATTCTGTTTTATCATGGTTGGTGTAGCCACATTCTCTATGTCTAATTGTTTAATTTCCCTTTCTAACGCCTGTTGTATCATCCGATTCACTTTATTATGAAATGCTTGGGAGGAGATCATGGCTCCACGAGTAAATGCTTTAAATGTTTCCCATAGTAAGGAGGCAGATGTTTCAGTATTATCATTTATTTCAAAGAACGTATGAAACTGTTTAGTAAGATATTCCTGGGATGCTTTTTCCTTTATAATTTGTGGGTTAAGTCTCCATTGTGCCTGTTTCTCCATCTTACCATTTGTTTTAATCAGAAATGTTAAAGGGGCATGGTCCGAAATTATAATATTGTGGTATTTTGAATTATAAGTAAATGGAATAAGCATTGTGTCCACCAAAAAATAATCTATTCTTGAGTACTTTTTATGTGCCGGTGAATAAAATGAATATTCTCGTCCAGTTGGATTTTCTATTCTCCAAACATCTTTAATACTACTAGTATCTATATATGCATTTAATAAATCACTGGAATGCGATTTTATTTTCCGTTGTCTTGATGATCTATATACATAGGGATCTGATGTACAATTTAGGTCTCCTCCAATTACTAAATTATGTTGTGCTAATTCCGGAATTGTATTAAATATTTTCTGAAAAAACAAAGGACTATCAACATTTGGTCCATAAACATTAATAAGAGTCAATTTTTGTGCATATAATTCACCTATTAATATAATGTACCTACCATCACTATCCATTAAAAAGGTATGTGTATGTTTAAAAGGTATCCCTTTACGGATTAATATTGCCACACCTCTGGATTTGTGTGTAAATGAAGAGTGATACGCTTTATCAATCCTTTTAGCTTTCAATCTATGCTTTCAATCGGCGTCCTTTTTTTCGGTGTGTTTCTTGGAGAAATATTATATCTGTTTAAGTGCTTTTTAGTGTGCTAATACTTTATCTCTCTCAATTGGTTTTTTAATACCCTTAACATTCCCGATCTTCCTTTTTGAGTCTTGCATCTTTGGTTTAGGGAGGTCTATAATAGAGCAAATGGTTCAGTTCTACAAACCCGACATTACACCCGAACTTCAAATAGATGAATTTTAATTCCCGTTGAACTTTCTCATATTTATGTTTCCTTTGATATTGCTTATTACTCCATTCAACCTTAAAATTATAATAGAATATTATATAAAAAAGGGATAGATTAGAAGGTTAGTAAAGTGCAAAAAGAAAGAAGAAACTACATCTATTAGTAGTGTAGTTAGTGATAGCCATACTAGCATGGCTAACCATCTACCGCCTTCCGTAGTCGATGTAAAAAAAAACGTAACTAGCTCCCTGTTTACTTTAGATTGATATTCCTTAAAAATATTTTACCGGGGGTAGGTTTTAGGTTCCAAAGTGTTCAAATTCCATTAATAAAGTATATATATAAAACGTGTGAAGAAGAAAAAAAATATCTAAGTAATTCAGTTGTAATTAATTAGTAACCATTAGTAATGATTATTAATAGTACCACACAGTAATATTATTATTTGTTAGTTATTTATATTAATAGTGTTATAGTAGTAACAATGAGTATAATACTCAGTATATGAATATAACAGGTCCTTAGTTGCATCCGATCTTACAAAATTACATTGTTCATTAGCATAGTTCATTTTGTGGGTAGTATTCAGTCAGCAGGCTGATTCTTAATCTTCTGGGCGTAATCCAATGCCTCCTCAGGGTTGGTGAAGGTATGGTTTTTCTTATTAAAGTAACTCTTAGAGTAGCCGGGTACGTCAGACCATACTTCAGATTTTTCACATCCTTTAGTATTCTTTTTGCATCATTAAACAACGCTCTCTTCCTGGAGACCTCCACAGGATAGTCTCGGTAAATGCTGATCATATCTCCCTCGTATGTGAGATTTCTGCTGCGGGCAATTATTTTCACCATCTCCTCAAGTACATGATCATATTGCACCTTTATTATAATTTGTCTTGGAGGTGCATCCGGCCGTGAGTGGCGTCTCATCACTCTGTGTGCTCGAGCTAGCAGAGGCTTTTGATCCAGGTTTAGGGCTTTTTGCTATAAATCTGCAGCAAATTCGCGAGGGTCTCCTTTCCCCTCTCTCCCTTCCTGAATTCCAACGATTCTTAAGTTCTGACGCCTCTGACGTCCTTCCAGTTCAGTGCATTTTTCAGTTATTTTGCTCTATAAAATTGTAACCACTCATTATAATAGTAAGATTAAACGAGAACTTACCAGTTTGAAGTCTGATCTCTATTTTATGAGGAGTTATGATGAGGGATTACGTGAAGAACCCCGTTCAGCCATTGGTGCATCAATCTTCAAAGCAGCGGAGTGAAATTACAGGTAATAATGACTGAAGTATAATAGTAAGATAACAGAGACTAGAACTGCCAGATGATATTTATGAGGGTTGGGAGCAGAGGGCACGTAATCCCTCATCGTAACTCCTCATAAAATAAAGATCAAACTTCAAACTGGTAAGTTCTCATTTAATCTTACTATTTTACTTCGGAGTCACGTGAGTGACTACGTGAATATTTCAAAGCTCTCTGATTTTATGCCGCAGACCCAAAAGCCAGCATTCAAACTGCATTGATTGACTCATAAGTCGTTAAATAATCAATAATGCATCAATCATAACATTGTCAAATGAATAACGGTTTATTTACAAATGAAACAATAACAACCCCTGTAACTCACGGGGAAACTATAACAGAACTCAAAACAGAATCAGCAAACACCCCCAGCCTTATAATCGGATTATGATAAAATATTTGGAAGGTCAGCTCACTGGACCATCCAGCGGCTGCGAGGATATGGTCTATAGGCACGTCCATCGCCCTTGCCACGGAAGTTGATGCCACCCTGGTAGAATGAGATTTGAATTTATCAGTATCAATCCCAGCACTTCCCAGAACCTGCTTTAGCCATCTTGAAATTGTTTACACCGGCACCTTACTGTGTGGTTTTTTGTGGCTAATAAATAATGCAGACTCTGTTCCTCATAGGACTCTGGTAGCCTCAATGTAATGAGACAAATGTGATACTACACACAGCCGAGCATCTGTGGGGTATGCTGAAAAAACAATCTTACATCCTGTCATGCCTCTTCTACTATTTTTGAGCAGATCATAGATATAAAAAGTAATGGCATCTGCCGATACCTGCATTCTGTCTAGCCGTAGCTTTGGCAATGTTTGCACATGTTGGGCTGATACCAATGCCATAAGCATGACCACCTTCATGGTTAGTTTGGCTAGAGATAGGCTTGCAACAGGAGTCCACTGGTGAAGAAGGATAAGAACTTTGCTCACATTACAAATACCGGCATACCTGGGTTTAGGAGGATTAGAATTGAAACCCTTCATAAATCGAGAAACTAACGGATGTGTCCCTACTGAATGTAACTCTGAACTCATGTGTATATAAGAAGACAGAGCACTTCTGGCTGTATTAATCGCACTATAGCTTAATTTTTGATCAAAGTAAAGAGTGGACAAAAACTCCAGTACGTCTGGGATGCCTGCAGTTTGATATTAGATATTCTGCTCTAGACAGAATACCTCCCACTTCCTTATCAAGGTGATGTACTGCTTCTGAGTACTATCCCTGCAGGCCGACATGAAAACATCCACGGTACGATCAGACAGTCCTCTCCCCAGGTATGGCCTCCTTAAAATCTGCAAATTAACAGATCTATATGATCATGTAAAGGATGTTGATCGCCAGTTCCTGAATTTACCAGTAGATTTTTATGTTTGGGAATAATCATGTGAGGCTGACTAGCCATTTGCAATACGAGAGGGAACCATGGTTGTGTAGTCCAATCTGGCACTACCAATACTCTTGAAGTGGAGTCCTGCTTGATTTTTTGCAAGCATCGACTGATGAGACAGAATGGAAGAAATGCATATACAAACATTCCACCCCAATGGAGCGAGAATGCATCCATCACTGCTGCACCAGGATCTGGTTCCCATGAAACATATCTGGGCAACTGATGGTTTAGTCTAGATGCAAACAAGTAAATATTTGGCATTCCATACTGAACAACCACTTGATTAAATATGTCCTGATTTAAAATCCATTCTATGTTATCATTGAATTGTCGTGACCTAATGTCAGCTACTGTGTTGAATATATCTGGTAAGATCTGATTAGCCAGTCTATCACAAGACTGTGACTTGACTCCACCCATGTGGTTTACATATGCCACTGCTGTGGTGTTGTCAATCTGAACCTGCACATGCAAGTCCCTCCTGGTAGAGCAATAATCTTTAAGCCCATACCAGGTTCCCAAAAGCTCTAAATAATTCACCCCTCTTAATTGAAGAAGAGATGTCTCATCAGTATTCCATCTGCCTCCACAACTGGAAGACATATCTGTAGCACCTCAACCCAGCGCACTGACATCCGTCTGTAATATTATGGAAGGTTTTTCAACCAAAACCTCCCTGGAGCTTTTTGAGACATTTATGACCCACCATTGAATGTCTGAAATTGCCCCAGCTGACAATTGCATACACCTATCAAAATGATCCACATGTGTCCTCAGTGCCTGTTCTTTTGCTCGTTGTAATTGTTGATAATGCAAACTGCACAGCTGGAAAAGCAGCCACCAATTTACCAATTAAACTGGCTACCTGTCTAATTGAAGGTCATTGTTCACTAAGGAGATTAACACAATCCTCGATTAACTACTGCCATTTGTCCCTAGGCAAAGTCACTAACATGTGATTTGAATTTAATGGTAAAGCCCAAATAATCAATGATTTGACCTGGTGATAAATTGGACTTATCTGAATGAATGACGAACCCTGATTGTTCAAAAGTGAGTTTAACAATTGAAACAGATGATTCAGCTACAGCCCGAGTCTTCCCAACAATTAAAATATCATCTAAATAGGCCATTACAACACGCCCCTGAGCTTGGAGTAATCCTAGAACAGGTTTTAAAAATTTGGTAAATAATGTAGGAGCTGAAGTTAAACCATTAGGCAATGCTTTGAATTGCCACAACTGACTCATCCAGATAAATTTTAAATACCTCTTATCATCACAATGAATAGACACTGAGTAATATGCATCCTTTAATTCAATGCTGGCCATATACCATCCTTTGGGAACCAGATGTTTAGCCATAGAAAAAGTTTCCATTTTGAAATGCCTATAGCAAACAAAGGAGTTCAAGCTGAATGACTCTACATCCCCCCCATCTTTTTAGACCTAGGAAAAATACTTAACACAAATTGACGGTTTTGACTAACTGACTTCTCAATAACCCCTTTTTTGTGTAATGTGTTATGTTCTGCATGTATGAGCACATTCTCTTCTTCTGAAAATATAAGTTTCCGACTTGGATCATGCTGATTAGGTGGACACACAGTAGAGTAAAATTCAATTTTAACCCTCTCTATACTGCTCAGTATAAATGAATCTGATGTTATGTTCTGCCATTGTTTGAGAATCAAGTGTAATCTGCCCCCAACTTGAACATCTATTTCACTTGATTAATTTTCTTTAAGAGGAAAATTTCTCACCTTGTTGCCCACGGCCCCTTGTAGGGAAAGTCATTCTTCCCCTCAAACCTGTGGCAGGCTGCCAGCTCCGAGCTTGCGAAGCTGAGATGGCTGGTCCCTTCCCCAGCGTCCGTAATAGTACCCTGCCGGTAAGGAAAAACCCTTTTCCCTAGTTTGCCATCCGGCTTGATGAGGCCCATAGTTTTAGCGTCCTCATGGAGTTCTTTAACTCGCTTGGTAAGATCTCCGCCAAACAAAAGATTAGGCGGTTGTACGCTGGGCGGTTTACACAAAGATGCCAGATTAGGATTAATAACTGGCCGAATAGCACTTCGTTTTATATTGTTAATTTCAAAATAGGCACTAGATAGAAGTCCCAGTGCATCTTGGTGAGCTTCCGACATATGCCCCTTGTCTACTGTAATAACAAATGCTGTGAGCCCTGCTGAAAGTAATTTCAATACCTTTTGAAATTTTAGTTCTTGGGATCTTGCTGACACCCCCAACTGTGTCCATATGAGATGGTTTACTATTGGTACTTTTAGTAAACTGCAATTGATAGGGGCTTCATACTTTTTAGCAGCCTCATCCATGGCCAATTCTTGCAGCTGATGAGAGAGCATGTATTGGAGGGCAATTCTTCCCCTAACGGCTCTCCTGCCTCTCTCAGGACTGCAAATCTCTCTGCTATATTCGGAATCCACTCCCTTGTGGCTCTCCCCAGTCACTGATTCGGCGTCAGTAAACTGCTGCACTGGTATACCCTCCTCCTCAAAAGTTGGGTATTCTTGCAGCACTATTATAGGAGCTGCTAGCACAGGCTCTCCACTAGCCTGGTGTGGGCACCACTCCTGCTCACGGAGTTCGTCCCTGTCAAGCATCTTTTGTAATAAGACCTTGACCTGGGTGAGCCGTGACCAAACAATCTCTCCTTTTGAGGATAAAACCTCCAGGCCCGACTCTGGGTCCACGGGCCTATTTGATTTTGCAGTAGCCTTACGCCCTACTGGCATGGCTACGCTGCTCACAGGCAGCGGGTCCAGTGTCGCTAACTCCATTGCTGGCGTCGGACTTGGTGACCTAGGCGGGCATCCGCTAACAATACTATCGCTAACTCCATTGCTGGCGTCGGACTTGGTGACCTAGGCGGGCATCCGCTAACAATACTATCGCGGCCATCGACCCTTTTCCCTGCTGGATCGCCTCGCCGACACCTTCTTCACTTTCTGTAACATTTTAACAGTGTATACTCTACCACTGAAACAGAAAATGAACGCAAGAAAAGTTTGAAACTTACCTTGTGTTTTAAACTTACCTATTGGAGGAGCTCTGCTGCACCAATGTGGCTGACGTAATGACGCACCAACGGCTGCACGGGGTTCTTCACGTAGTCACTCACGTGACTCCAAAGTAAAATTTGGTTGTACTTGCATAAAGAATAAGCAAATGTCACAATCTTAAAATAAACATACAAATAAGAAGTACTTCCATCTTTCTTCTCATATTGATGTGATAATAATAATATTAGCCGCAGTAAAAGAGAAAAAATAATGTACCATAATTGACTGAGGACGTAGTTAGACATTTTCACATGGTGGGCTTGAGTTACAATGGAAGCTAACCCATTGTGACATTTTTCCCCAGGATGGTAGGAGGATGTGAAATGACCATGTAGTGTTATCCATAGATGGAAAACATGTGTACGTAGAGACCATTCACATGAGAGGCAAAGAGAAGATGAATGGTCACAGCCTTTTCCCCAGTGTAGAGGAGTGCAGAACACTACAGCATAGGTTTAAGGTGAGTGGGTAAAGATTTATAAGAGACCTCAGGAACAATTTGTTCATGTAGAGGGTGATGCGTGTATGGAATGAGCTGCCAGAGGAGGCTGTAAAGTTGTATGCAATGGCAATGTTTAAAAGACATTTAGACATGTGCTATAACTGGAAAGGTTCAGAAGAATATGGGACAAATACAAGTAAAAGGGGCTAGCTCAGCTATCGTCAACATGCATGAGTTATGAAATCCACAACCACAAGTCACCATCTCAAATTCAGGGGCAGGTCAGCTGTGACTGAAATCTGGAAAAACCTCTTCATTTAAGTGGTGGAAATTCATTGGATTTTCTCTCTCAGGTAATGAATAGATTGAAATCTCAGGTTGACAGATTTCTGGATACAGGTTGACCACTTATTCAGTTTGGTTCCAGAGCCGTTCTGGATTATTCATTTTTCTGGACCAACAGAGATCAAGTGATAATGCAACAACAATACACCCCTGTCCTGCTAATGACATGCCTCTAGTATCTTTATAGCACCATGGAGCGCAAGAAACAAATAAAATGTAAACGGAATGTGAATGGAATGACTTGCCGACCCATCCCTGGCTCTCACCATCTCCCCGGCTGATTAGACCCATGATTTCAGACCCCACCCCCGACTCACAAGGTGCACCAGTGAGCCCTTCAACATGCACTTCATGATAATATATATAATCATGTGGATAAACAGGGTCTGATTAGGAACAGTCAACATGGATTTGTGCCTGGAAGGTCATGTTTGACTAATCTTCTTGAATTTTTTGAAGAGGTTACTAGGGAAATTGATGTGGGTAAAGCAGTGGATGTTGTCTATATGGAGTTCAGTAAGGCTTTTGACAAGGTTTCACATGGAAGGTTGGTTAAGAAGGTTCAATTGTTGGGTATTAATAGTGGAGTAGCAAGATGGATTCAACAGTGGCTGAAGGGGAGATACCAGAGAGTAATGGTGGATAACTGTTTGTCAGGTTGGAGGCCGGTTACTAGTGGGGTGCCTCAGGGATCTGTGTTGGGTCCACTGTTGTTTGTCATATACATCAATGATCTAGATGATGGTGCGGTAAATTGGATTAGTAAGAATGCAGATGATACTAAGATAGGTGGTGTTGTGCATAATGAAGTAGATTTTCAAAGTTTACAGAGAGATTTAGGCCATTTGGAAGAGTGGGCTGAAAGATGGCAGATGAAGTTTAATGCTGATAAGTGTGAGGTGCTACATCTTGGTAGGACAAATCAAAATAGGACGTACATGGTAAATGGTAGCGAATTGAGGAATGCAGTAGAACAGAGGGATCTAGGAATAACTGTGCATAGTTCCCTGAAGGTGGATAGGGTGGTAAAGAAAGCTTTTGGTGTGCTGGCCTTTATAAATCAGAGCATTGAGTATAGAAGTTGGGATGTAATGTTAAAATTGTACAAGGCATTGGTGAGGCCAATTCTGGAACATGGTGTACAATTCTGGTCGCCAAATTATAGGAATGATGTCAACAAAATCGAGAGAGTACAGCGGAGATTTACTAGAATGTTGCCTGGGTCTCAGCACCTAAGTTACAGAGAAAGGTTGAACAAGTTACTCCTTCAAAAAGTAGTAAACACTGCCCAGTCCATCATCGTCTCTGACTTTCCTTCCATCGAGGGGATTTATCGCAGCCGCTGCCTCAAAAAGGCTGGCAGCATCAAGGACCCACACCATCCTGGCCACACACTCATCTCCCTGCTACCTTCAGGTAGAAGGTACAGAAGCCTGAAGACTGCAAAGACCAGGTTCAGGAATAGCTACTTCCCCACAGCCATCAGGCTATTAAACCTGGCTCGGACAAAACTTTGATCATAAATAACCCATTATCTGTTATTTGCACTTTATCAGTTTATTTATTCATGTGTGTATGTATTCATATAATGATATATGGACACACTGATCTGTTTTGTAGTAAATGCCTACTATGTTCTGTGTGCTGAAGCAAAGCAAGAATTTCATTGTCCTATCAGGGACACATGACAATAAACTCACTTGAACTTGAAGTTAGGTCTTTATTCTTTGGAGCGCAGAAGGTTAAGGGGGGACTTGATAGAGGTCTTTAAAATGATAAACCATATAACCATATAACAATTACAGCACGGAGACAGGCCCTCTCGCCCTTCCAGTCCGTGCCGACCATTTGTTTTCCCCTAGTCCCATCTACCTACACTCAGACCATACCCCCCCATTCCCTTCACGTCTATATACCTATCCACTTTACTTTTAAATGTTAAAATCGATCCTGCCTCCACCACCTCTGCTGGAAGCTCATTCCACACAGCCACCACCCTCTGAGTAAAGAAGTTCCCCCTCACATTACCCCAAAACCTCTGTCCCTTAATTCTCATGTCATGCCCTCTTGTTTGAATCTTCCCTACCCACAATGGGAAAAACGTATCCACGTCAATTCTGTCTATCCCTTTCATCATTTTAAAGACCTCAATCAAGTCCCCCCTTAACCTTCTGCGCTCCAAAGAATAAAGACCTAACTTGTTCAACCTCTCTCTGTAACATAGTTGCTGGAACCCTGGCAACATTCTAGTAAATCTCCTCTGTACTCTCTCTATTTTGTTGACATCCTTCCTATAACTAGGCGACCAAAATTGTACACCATACTCCAGAATTGGTCTTACCAATGCCTTGTACAATTTTAACATTACTTCCCTACTCCTATATTCAATGCTCTGATTTATAAAGGCCAGCACACCAAAGGCTTTCTTTACCACCCTATCTACATGCGATTCCACCTTCAGGGAACTATGCACAGTTATTCCTAGATCCCTCTGTTCCACAGCATTCCTCAATTCCCTACCATTTACCATGTACGTCCTATTTTGATTTGTCCTGCCAAGATGTAGCACTTCACACTTATCAGCATTAAACTCCATCTGCCATCTTTCAGCCCACTTTTCCAAATGGCCCAAATCTCTCTGTAGACTTTGAGAATCTACTTCATTATCCACAATACCACCTATCTTAGTATCATCTGCATACTTACTTATCCAATTTTCCACCCCATCATCCAGATCATTGATGTACATGACAAACAACAGTGGACCCAACACAGATCCCTGAGGCACCCCACTGGTCACCGGCTTCCAACCTGAAAAATAGCCATCCACCATTACTCTCTGACATCTCCCATTCAGCCTCTGTTGAATCCATCTTGCTACTCCGCCATTAACACCCAAAGATTGAACCTTCTGAACCAACCTTCCATGGGGAACCTTGTCAAAGGCCTTACTGAAATCCATATAGACAACATCCACTGCTTTACCCTCATCAATTTCCCTAGTTACCGCTTCAAAAAATTCAAGAAGGTTTGTCAAACATGACCTTCCAGGCACAAATCCATGTTGATTGTTCCTGATCAGACCCTGTT
This sequence comes from Okamejei kenojei, assembly GCA_035221665.1. NCBI lineage: Eukaryota > Metazoa > Chordata > Chondrichthyes > Rajiformes > Rajidae > Okamejei > Okamejei kenojei. The sequence goes on from CM069139.1 coordinate 40,784,852, forward strand.
TATCCAGATGCTAGACCTATTAGTTATTCAAACTAATAGGTCTATAGTTGCTAGGTTTATTCTTTGAACCCTTTTTAAACAATGGAACAACATGCGCAGTACGCCAATCCTCCGGCACTATTCCCGTTTCTAATGACATTTGAAATATTTCTGTCATAGCTCCTGCTATTTCTACACTAACTTCCCTCAATGTCCTAGGGAATATCCTGTCAGGACCTGGAGACTTATCCATCTTTATATTTTTCAAAAGTGTCAGTACTTCATTAAGGGACAAAATTATGAGAGGGATAGACAGAGTTGACGTGGATAAGCTTTTTCCATTGAGAGTAGGGAAGATTCAAACAAGAGGACATGATTTGAGAATTAAGGGACAAAAGTTAAGGGGTAACATGAAGGGGAACTTCTTTACTCAGAGAGTGGTAGCTGTGTGGAATGAGCTTCCAGTGGAAGTGGTGGAGGCAGGTTCGATTATATCATTTAAAAATAAATTGGATAGGTATATGGACGGGAAAGGAATGGAGGGTTATGGTCTGAGTGCAGGTAGATGGGACTAGGTGAGAGTAAGTGTTCAGCACGGACTAGAAGAGCCGAGATGGCCTGTTTCCGTGCTGGAATTGTTATATGGTTATATGGTTATATGGTACTGGTGACATGGCTATTGTTGCAGCTCACATTGTAGCCACTGGGCACAGTGCTTTCTTCAGGTTGTGTGAAGTGATATTATGTCATGAATGTAGCATTTCTTCTTTAAATGTTTTTCTTCCTGAATCTACATAGCATTACAACAAGAAAGAAGCAGGAGCAGGCTACTCAGTACATTAAAGCTGCACTGTGCTTCTGATTCTTATTTTCTGATGTTATGTAGATTCAGGGAAACTAAAAAAGAAATGCTACATACGTGACATAATATCACTCAGAAGAAGGGTCCCAACCGGAAATGTCACCTATCCATGTTCGCCAGAGATGCTGCCTGGCCCTCTGAGTTACTCCAACGCTTTGTGTCTTCTTTCATAATATAATAGTTAATTTGCTGAATTTTGAGATGGCAGGGCAGAGGACTGAAGGACATGGAGTTACCTTCTGAAGAGCATCTTATAAGAGATAAAAATGCCACAGTGGATTTGGAAGCAAATTCCAAAGGTTAAGATTTGGAGCTAAATTCATACTTGTCAATGGTAAAGCAATTAATTTAAAGGTTACCTGGGAATCTAGGATCATGGAAGCAAGGATATTTTTGAGGCTGGAATCAAAGTGCTGGAGGAATTCAGTATTGCTGAGTTTAGTTTAGTTTAGTTTTATTTTAGTTTAGAGATACAGCGCAGAAACTGGCACTTCAGCCCACTGAGTCCGCACCGACCAGTGATCCCCGCACATAAACATTATGGACAATTTACAATTTTACCAAGCCAATTAATCTACAAACCTGTACGGTGTGTGGAAGGAAAACAGAGCTGCTGGGGAAAACCTACACAGATCACGGGGAGAATGTACAAACACTATACAGACAGCACCTGTGGTTAAGATTGAACCCGGGTCTCTGGCACTGTAAGGCAGTAGCTCTACCACTGCACCACTGTGCTGCCCTCCCTGTTGTTCCTCCAGCACTGCCATTCAATGGGCCGGCCAGCATCTGCTGCACAGATGCAGCCTGGCCCATTTAGTTCCTCCAGCACTTTGTGATTTGCTCAAGATTCTAGAACCTGCAGTCTCTCGTGTCTGCATATTTCTGGGGGCTATTGTCTTTCAGAGCAGACAAAAATACTTACTCCCATTGTTACACTTCGTAAAGCTTCAGCATTTCAAATGCATTTATCTAAAAGGAGTCTGAAGAAAGTGGCAAACTGAAAGTCTGCCTGCTACGCTCATACTTGATTATGTTTATTTTCTTTTTTATGCAGCAAAATAGATGTGTGCCAGTAGCCTATCAAGTTTTGGAGATAGATTGGCTGGATGAAAGGGTGCTTTGAGGAGATTAAAATGCTGTAAGCAAGCTGCTCTTCCACAGTTGTCGGTTTTATCTTGTTATCTTGCCAAAAAGCCCTCTAAACATAAGTGAAGCTTCCACTCTTTGAAATATTTACTTTCAAAGAACTATCGCAAAGTTTTAAAGGATCAGATCCTGGAACTCCCAAAAAATTATAAATGTTGGCCTTGTATTTGCTGGATAATTCATTGCAGCTCTTGTTAAGCATGAACAGGGTCAGCAACATCAGCTGACTGAAGCCCCTGTCCCACTTGGGCGACCTCCACCGCGACCTCTGGCAAGTTTGCCCATGACCCGTAGTTGCGGCAAGGTCGCCACAAGGTCATAGGAGGTCTTCGTCACTCTCCTTAATGATCAAGAGTGGTCTCCGCGTAGTTGAGGCTTCAGCTAGGTCGCGGCGTATTTTTCAAAATGTTAAAAATTGAACAATGTTAAAAATAGATCGCCGTGGGAAAAATCAATATTTTCTTAGTCGTAGGTCTAGTCGAAGTCGGCCGTTGTAGGTCGTGATGCTAGTCGTGGGTAGTCGAACGTGGTCGAAGGTAGTCGAAGGTAATAGCTCCGGGGTGAAAAAAAAAGTCAGTAGGAAAAAAAAGTAATTTAAACAGCAGAACGTCACCTCTTTCACTCAAGGCATGTTCATTCATATCGTAGAGTTTTTTGGAGAGGAGATGGCACCAAAAAGGCAGCAGCGCAGGGGGAGGGCAAAACACTAAACAAATCCTGCCATGCAAATGTAGCCCACCCAGGAGGAGGAGTGGCAGGTGATGCTACAGAAGGTGATAGGGCAGGAGGAGTAGCCCTGCATGTGAGACCCCTGGAGGAGGAGACCAGGGTGGTAGTATATGTCCCCACCACCACCCCATCCTTCACTGCCTCATTTGAAGGCAGCAAAGCAGCCCATTCTCCTGTGTCTGACACAGCATCAGAGGCAGATGCCCCATTGGTGGTGAGGGAGGGCTGGAGGAAGGTTATGCCCTGCACCTTCACCAGACACCAGGAGGGGGACCTTGGGGAATGGTTCCAGCAGAATGTCATCCTCTACGAAAAGGAAAATGAGGGGTACAGGGATAGGAACAAGAATGGCATGCTTGCCATCCACTGCCCCACATGTGTGCTTCAAGTTCCATCTTTTGTCAAAGCCCAGTGCCACTCTCTTCCAGTCATCTGGTGTACTGGGACAGTCCATCACATCATCTCCATTCATCCTTGAGACCTCTTCTTGTGCTTCCTCTTCACCCTTGCTCTTCTCCTTCTGCCTTTCTTAAAAGGCTGCTGAAGCAAAAGGGCTACTCCAAACAGTAGTTGTATTTTTACTAACATCCCCCAACTAGTTCCTCCTTGCTTGCATAGTTCCTCCTTGCTTGCATGGTTCAGAATGATTTAAAAAAAAAACCTGGGAGGCATTTTTTAGTGAGAAAAGAATGCAGACATGACATCATTTCATCAGGTGATCATTTGAGCTGTAGACACTTGTCACTGGTCGTTGTTGATTTTCAGTTTGGTCCTCTGAGGTGGAAGCGAGTCGTGCTCATTCACGGACCAATTTGCCAGAGACCATCCTCGAGTAAAACGTACATGGTCGAAGCCAGTCTTCAACATAGTCGAAGGAGGTCGAAGGAGGTCGAAGGAGGTCTTCTTCATAATCGAGGTAGGTCTTCAACATAGTTGTAGGAGGTCATACACATAGTCATGGAAGGTCGTAGGAAGTCGTAGGTCACCGTGACCTTAATTTTTTTCGCTTAAGGTCGCCAGAGGTCGCGGTGGAGGTCTCCTAAGTGGGACAGGGCCTTAAAGGGCCCAACATTCACCACAAGCCTCCAGATCTTTCTGATCAATTTAAACTGTTCTACGGAGACATAAGGGATTGCAGATGGTGGTTTACAAGAAAAGACAAAAGGTGCAGTAACTCAGATGGTCAGACAACATCTCCGGAAAGCATGGATAAGTGATGTTTGGGCTTGGGTTGAAGAATTGTCCCAAACCGAAAAGTCGCCTACCCATGTTCCCCCGTGATGACGCCTAACCTGTTGAGTTACTCCAACACTTTATGTATTAAATTCTCTTAACACTGCCTTCACACTCATCTGTCCTATTATTTTAAAGAACTAGTTAGATTTGCATATTAATTGGCCTTTATACATGGCACAGAATGTCAGGGCTAGAATTTAACAGTCTAAACATCCCCTTAATTATTAATGCAATGTGGATCAACTTTTCTGGTAGAGAAAGGGAACAATTACATTGCCGTGTTACGTCTCAGCGTGTGGTAAATCTGTGCAGATCAATTTTGGAAAAAATGGGTAATCGCTTTTGCTTCAATTTTCTGGCCAGGAAAATAAGCTGCCTTGATGTTTTATTGTGAGTTATGGAAACCAGTGAGGATATGTTTCCTTTTCAAGTGTACAAAGAAAGAAATAGGACAACATAAGATTGAGGTTCCTAAAAATAGCACAAGAGAATATTTACTCTCCTAACAATCGACCGGTGAAGAGGATTTAAGATTGCTAATACTTTGCGTGTTGGAATAACTTGACATGCCACATGGCATCACTGGGGAAAATGCATTGTAAACATTTTGGGTTAGGACCCTTTTTCAGACTGATTGGAGGGTAGAGCAGGGAAAAAAAGAAAGGCAGAATAGGGGGCTGGACATATCACAGCCGGCAATAGATGACTTCAGCCAATGACGTTCCCTGATAGGCAGATTTTTGAACAAAGCCTGGAACTGGAAGCAGATCTAGAAGCCTGAAAAAGAAATACATAATTGTGAAGTGTGAAGTTAGTCGAAGGACTTTTGTTGGTTGGGGTGGGGAGAGAGGAAGAAACTGGTTTAAGGTCAGCCAGGGTCAGGGGATGCATGTTTCAGGGGGTGGGGGGGGGAATGTAAGGGGGGGGGGGTGTCGAGGGGGGAGAATGGGAAGGGGGGAGGGACATGTTTGTAGAAGTTACCTAAAATTGGAGAATACAATGTTCATGCCATAGGGTTGTAAGCTACCCAAGCGAAATGTGAGGTGCTGTACTCCCAGTTTGCTTGAGGCCTCACTCTGGCAATGGAAGAGGCTCAGGACATAATGGTCAATATGGGAATGGGAAGAGAAGTTAAAATGCTGAGCAACCGAGAGATCCAGCAGGCCTTGGCGGAACAAGCGCAAGTGTTTAGCGAAGTGGACGACGAGTGTACGCTTGGTCTCGCCGATGTACAGGAGCCCACATCGGGAACACTGAATGCAATAGATGAGGTTAGTGGAGGTGCATATCAACCTCTGTCTCACCTGGGAGGACTGCTGGGGTCCCTGGATGGAGTCGAGGAAGGTGGTATAAGGACAATTGTTACATCCCCTGCAGTCGCAGGGAAAGGCACCTGGTCAGGGGATGGTTTTTGTGCAAAAGGATAAGTGACCAAAGAATTGCAGAGGGAGTGGTCCCTGCAGAAAGAGGAAAGGGGTGGACATGGGAAAATGTGACAAGTGGTGAGATCACATTGGAGGTGATGGAAATGTCGGAGGATGATGTGTCAGATGAGGAGGCTGGTATTGGCTCCAATACATTGGCAAAACCAAATGTAGACTCGTTGACTGCTTTGACAAACACTTTCGCTTGGTGTGAGGTCATCAGTTGGTGGCCATGATTTGTTTGGCCCCCTCATCTCTTTCCACATTTTTTTCCTGCTCCCTCCACAATCAGTCTGAAGAAGGTACCTGAACCGAAACATCACCTATCTATTTTCTCCAAATATGTTGTCTGACCTATTGAGTTACTCCAGCATTTCGTACCTATCTTTGGCATAAACCAGCATCTGCAGTTCCTTATTATTTTAATTTGTATGTTCACAAATAGTGTTATGGCTAATTACAATTAGATTCCTCTGGTGTTAATGTTTTTGATTGAATTGGATTGATAAGGCACGGAAACAGGATCCTCGGCCCTCTGATTCCAAGCCAACCGTCAGTCTCCTGTTCACACTTGTTCTGTTATTAACTGCTTGTGCACTGTGGACAATTTACAGAGGCCAATTAATCTACATACCCACACGCTTTTGTGACGTGAGTGACAACATATGATGAACGCTTTGACAGCACTGGGCCTAAACCTGCTAGAGTTCAGAAGGCTGAGGAGGGTCCTTATTGAAACTTATCAAATAGTGAAAGGCCTGGATAGAGTGGATGTGGAGAAGATGTTTCCACTAGTGAGAGAGTCTAGAACCAGGAGGATAAAACCCTCAGAATAAAAGGACATACCTTGAGAAAGGTTCAAAGGTAATTTTATTGCCGTGTGTACCAATTAAGGTACAGTGAATCTCAAATTACCATAGAAAGGAGAAGAAGGGGAATTTATTTAGTCAGAGAGTGATGAATCTGTGGAATTCATTGCCACAGACAGCTATGGAGGCCGAGTCATTGGGTATTTTTAAAGCAGAGATTGATAGGTTCTTGATTCGTAAGGGTGTTAAAGGTTATGGGGGGAATACGATTGTGAGGGAAAGATAGATCAGCCATGATTGAATGGTGGAGAAAACTCGATGGGGTGATTGATCTAATTCTGCACATGACATAAACCAGAGCACCTGGCTGAAACCCACGTGGTCACAGGCAGAAAGTGAAAACTCCACATCGACAACACCCGAGGTTGCGATTGAACTTGGGTCTCTCGTGCTGTGAAGTAGCAGCTCTAATAACTGTGTCACCCTAATCCCGGAAGGCGAGGTCTTCTAATTCCCTGAACATTGAATGGGTGAGGTTGTTGAATTGTAGTTTGAAGCAGTTGCAACAAGTTGTAACAGTTGCAACAAGCAGGTGCAGGCTCAAAGGACCAAATGGCCTCCTATTGCACCTATATTCTATGTTTTCTATAATAGTGAATCATTCTCCATTTATGATTTAGAGTAATAAAGTTTGAATATAAGTAAGAGTAAATGGATGCATCATTGACCACCCTGTAGTATTGCTGAATAAAACTAATTAAATGCTAAGCTAGTCAATGAACTGTGAATATAATGAAATGGTAATGTAAATATAATGGGACAACAATAAAAATCCAATTCAAATTTTTATAGATGACAACTTTCATTGAATGCATGATTTTTAATTCAGTTTTCATAAAGCTTATGGCTCCTTGTTTGTCTCTACAGTAGACTTCTATCAAAGACAATCACAGAAAAAAATCTACTCTTGAGATTATGCAAAACAATTGATTAATGTGTCTCATTGTTACATTTATTAACCCATTAATACAGACACAAGTAAGTGTTTGTGCATAAAATGAGGCCACCGGGCCCATCAAATCAGTGCCAGGTTTAGTAAAGATCAATCAGGCATGTCCCACCTTCCTGAACTCTTGTCTCAATCATACAATTCTCTTACCTTCAACTTTTGGCTTGAATGCTACAGTTGGATCTGTCATCATAACGACGTATTACAGAAATAAAAACAGAAAATGCTGAAAGACACAGGATGCAGCACATGTGGATGGAGAATCAATGCTTCAGAATGGTAACCATTTCAGAACTGGGAATGGGAGATTTAAAAAAGATATATCTTAAGTTGCAGAGAGGTGTCAGAAGTGGTTGAACAGAGCTGATGGGATGAGAAGGACTGTGAGGTGAGGTGAGATCAAATGGGTTAATTGAGATAATTAGAGCATAGCACAATGCCATTAGGCAGGAGCTAAGGTGGGTAGATTGGGATCAGTCAAGGACATGTGAGAAAGGCCAGCTGATCAAAGTGCATGAAGAAAAAGGAAGCGTATGTCGGGTTTAAGAAGGCAGCATCGATCGAGGCTTAAAATAAATAGAAAGCAAATAGGAAAGAACTCAAGCCAGCATTAGAAGGGCCAGCAAAGGCCATGAAATGTCACTGGTGAATCAGATTAAGAAAAATTGAAAGGCTTTTCACAGAAACGCAAAAATATAGTAGGGTTACCAGGGAGAAGATAGAACCACTCGAAGATAAAGGAAGGAATCTATACGTGGAATTGGAGGATGTAGGTAAGGTAGGAAATTAGCACTTTGGGTGGTTGGTTAATTGGCCTCTGTACATTGTCCCTACTGTATATATGAGAGGTAGAATCTCGGCAGAGTTTTTGGGAATGTGGGGAAAATAAAATGCGATGAATGTAAATGGGTGGTTGATGGTCAGCATAGACTCAATGGGCTAAAGGGCCTGTTTTCGTGTTGCAATACTCTATGATCTATGATCAATAAATAATCTTGAACTTCTTGCATTCTCTATGGTGAACTATGGGTGAAAGATATCATAAATTGAATGTGTTCTGTGTAAAACTATATGGTTAATGTTCTCCAATTTTAAGTAGTCCCTGCTTTCTCCTTCTTTCCACTCCCCTTCCCACTTCTCCCACAGCCCACTGTCTCCGCCTATTCCTTTCTTCTTCCCCCCCCCACCCCCATATCAGTCTGAAGAAGGGTCTCGACCTGAAACGTTGCCTATTTCCGCTCTATAGATGCAACCTCATCCGCTGAGGTATACAATATTTTGATAAGTGTAGAACAATCATGTTTAAATCTAGTCGTTTATTATTATTTACATACTAACATTATCAGAGTTTTGAGTAATTGATTTTCATCTGACCCAACCAAGCAGACTGAAAGTGATTGTTAACACCATGTCATTGTCCAAATAAGCAAAGTGCAGACAATGCTGAAATTCTGAAATAAAACAGCAAATAATGTTTTGATGTTTAAGAAGGAACTGCAGATGCTGGAAAATCGAAAGTCGACAAAACTGCTGGAGAAACTCAGCCGGTGAGGCAGCATCTATGGAGCGAAGAAAATAATTTTTTTGAGCAAGTCAGACATCCTGCAAAAAGAGAGAAGCAAAGTTAACAATTTAGATGGATAAACATTCAGTTGTTTGTCTTTCAGAAGTAATGTTTGCAAACCTTCATGAAAAAATAAATGACCTGTACTTCAGCAGATTTTATTTGGGAAATGTGTAAAGGGGAGGAATACAGGCTGATCCAACCATATCACCGAACACTTGCACTTGATCCATCAAGTCCAGTTGGATCTCCCAGTTACTCATTTTAACTCCACTTCTCATACCAACCTTATTAATCTGGGCCTCTTCTATTGTAAGATTGAAGCCACACACAAACTTGAGGAACAGCATCTCATATTCCGCTTGGGTAACATACATCTCAAAGATATGAACAGTGAATTCTCCAATTTTAGGTGATATCCCCCCACCCTTCTCTTTCCTATGTCCCACCACCCTGAGGCACATCCATTTCTCCCACTCCTCCACTCTCCCACCCCAGTCACCATGCTATTTTCCCCTCCTTCGTAAGCTCAACTACCATTGCAACCTTAATTTCCTTTTTATCCACATTTCCCATCCCCCGTGTCCCATTCTACCTATATCCCTCCCATTGGCTTTACATTTCACTCCTCTTCTTCCCTTATCTGATATCATCTTGTTCCCATTTCATCCCTAACCTTTGTCAATCTAACCCTTCACCCTCACTGTCTGAAAAAGGGTCTCGACCCCAAACGTCACCCAATCCTTCTCTCCAGAGATGCTGCTTGTCCTGCTGAGTTACTCCATCTTTTTGTGTCTACTTTCCACAGATGCTGCTGACCTGCTGAGTTCCCCCAGCACTTTGTGATGTGTGCTAGATTGCAACATCTGCTGTTTTTGCGTCTGCAGTATGATTTATACAGCTTATAACTGAGACTTTTATCGATGTGTTACTTAACATCTCAGTTCTGGTGGATGTTGTTCCTTTGAGGACAGATTTTGCATGAGACTGTTGCCACTTTGCAAGTCAGTTTAGGTTTAGATTTATTATTATCACATGTACCGAGATACGGTGATCAGTGTAGTTTTGCATGCTATCCAATATGATCGGATAATACTATCAATAAATACAATCAAGTCAAAGTCAAGTGTGATAGATAGAGTAAAGTGGAACATACAGAGTGCAGAATACAGTTGTCAGCAATGTGAACACACCTAGGTGCCGGCCTTAGGAGGTGCGGTGCCCAATTGGGAACAATTTTGGTGAGCCCCAGGTTCCCAGGCAAGGTCTGTAGAATCATAGAAATATAAATAAAGTCTATTATAGACTTTATATCTCCATGGTAGAATGGAAAGTAATCAAAATGTGCGCTTAAAAAGTGCATGTGAGTTAATGGACCAAATAGATCTAAGCTACATTTTAATATAAAATTACATACATGTAATCCTACAAGTAACAAACAAAACTGTAGATTACCTCTGAAAAGTACATAGATACAATACCACTTGTTTTAATGACAGTGAAATAAAAAACAAAAGTAATTTAGTTAACTAGATCCTGAAAAAACAATAACCATTGGTGAAAAATCAGTCCAGGCATTACATTTTGGGCTTCAGCCCCATCCTTCCCTATGGGCTTCCACCCCATCCTAACTTAGTTGTGTGTGTGTTAGTTATCTGTGCGTGATGTATGTGTGTTTGTTGTCTGTGCGTGATGTGTGTGGGAGGAAAGAAGAGAAGATAGGGAGGAAGAGAAGGGAGGAAGGAGAGAAGTGAGGGAGAAGAGAAGGGAGGGAGGGAAGTAGAGAAAGAAGGGAGGGAGGGAAGGAGAGAAAGAAGATAGGGAGGGAAGGAGAGAAAGAAGGGAGGGAGGAAAGGAGAGAAAGAAGGGAGGGAGGGAAGGAGAGAATGGAAAAGGGAGAGGAGGGAGGGGAGGGGAGGGGAGGGGAGGGGAGGAGGGAGAGAAGAAGGGAAGGGAGGAAGGGAAGGGAAGGAGTGGAGGGAGAGAGAGGGCCGGCAGCGGGAGTGGATGCCGGGGTCCGGGCGGACGGGTGTGAGCTGTGCCGAGGTTTGTAAACGTTGCTCTCCACCCACCCCCACTAAACTCCGGCCCTGCCCTCTCTGTATTGTTCACCGCGTCTCCACGGGGAGAGAGAGAGAGGGAGCTGGGGCTGTGGGCGTGTAGCACGGCGACTGGAGGGAACGACCCACCTCCCCCTTTTCCCCTTCTCCATTCACTCCTCACACCCCCCTCCGCCCCTCTACTCTCTCTCCACCCCTCTCTCCCCCCTCCACACGGGGTAGATCTACCCGAGCCAAGAGTAAATTACTCTAGCGCAGGGCCCCCTTCGGCGCGGGGCCCAATTTGGAGCAATTGGTCCAATTGGCTTAAGGCCAGCCCTGGGCACACCAGTAATCACAAGTCTGCCCATCAGTGCCTTCTGTGGTAAAATAATGAAATACAGGGACAGTATGTGTGTACAAATGAGCATGAATCCCATATGATGTACATAAGATGTCATAGAGCCATACAGCATGGAAACAGGCTCTTCATCCCAACTCATTCATGTTGACCAAGATGCCCCATGTGCCTCCATTTGGTGCATTTCCCTATGCACCTTTCCTATCTATTTACCTAACCAAGTATCTTTTAAATGTAGTTATTGTACCTGCCTCAACTATCTTCTCTAGCATCTCACTCCAAATATCCGCCACCCCGAGTGAAAAAATTGCCGCTCAGTTTATTTTTAAATGTTTCCCACTCAACTTGAACTTATGCCCTCTGGTCCTTGTGACTGCATTCACCCTATCAAGCGTTACTCATGGTTCGTTCTATTTCTCGTCTTCTTATGCTCAGTGTGAACCGCGTATTGGCCAGGATCTTGTAGTGAGTGGTAAACGATGGTTCTTATATCCCACAGAGTTGTCGAGAAAATTGAACTGGAGATCTGCAAGATTTACAAGGATGTTGCCAGGACTAGAGGTTGTGCACTACAGGTAGAGGACCAGTAGGCTGGGTCTCTATTGTGTGTGGTCTGGCGGCGCCTATCGGCAGCGGCTCGACTACAGTCTGTCTGTCTTTACAAGAGGAACTAGTGTAGCTGGGACATTGTTGGCTGGTGTGGGCGAGTTGGGCTGAAGGCCCTGTTTCCACACTGAATCACTCTATGACTATGAATAATGGTTAATATAGCCTCACCAACAACTTACACATCCGTACAGATACTCAGCCATGAAAGGGCATAATGCAGGCTGATTATAACACTAACACTGGTCTATCAGACTCCATCAATCTGAAGAAGGCTCTCGACCCGAAATGTCACCCATTCCCCCTCCCAGCAACCAAGCTCATGAACACAACACAACACTAACCTCAGTTTCTATGAAGCATGCCTTTGGTTGTACTATGGACTTCAGTTTTGCAATATAATGGTATACCAGTTATCAATTAATTGTATTTTGATTATCATATCTATATTACTAAAAGTCTGATCTTGAGCACATCCTGTTGTTCCGTATTATGATTTTAGTAAAAACGCTGCCACTTACGGCTGAGGTTTTTGGCCATCTTACTCAGAGTCCCCCCCTGCTGCGCAGGACAAGAGGATTTTTCCCATCTGTGAAAAATAAAAGAGTTATTAGTGTTTAAAAAATGTTGAGATTCTCTCTCATGAAGGCCACGCTGCTTCCAGAAGGACTATAAAACCCGGAAGTGTTGACTGCCTCAGTCAGTCTCTGCAAGATGGTGGAGCGAGAGGGTCACGTCTCTCAGTCTGAGCTGTGAATAACACTGAACACATGTCTACTAAACTGTGAGTGGTTTTACTGACCTGTCAGTGCTCTTAATGTGGTTTGAAAATATAGTTTGGAAATGCTAAAGCTGTGTTGTCTTTGGGTTGGATATGCTAAAGCTATGTTGCCTTTGGTTTGTAAATGCTAAAGCAGTGTAGCCTTTGGATTGGAAATGCTAAAGCTGTGTTGCCTTTGGTTTGGACATGCCTAAGCTTTGTTGCCTTTGGTTTGGAAATGATAAAGCTGTGTTGCCTATGGTTTGGAAATACCAAAGCTGTGTTGCCTAATTAAAGTTGCCTTGCCTAATTAATGTTGCCTTGCCTAATTAAAGCTGCCTTACCTTCTATATAATTAAAAGTCTAATCTTAACCACTTCCTGTTTGTGCTTTATATTGATTTTAGAAAAAAAGCTACCATGTATGGCTGTGATTTTTGGCCATCTTACTCATAGTCTCACTCCGCCCATCAGGTGCCGAGGATTTTTCCCATCGATGAAAAATAAAAGAGATATCAGTGATTTAAAAATGTTGAGGTTCTCTCTGCTGTCAATCACGCCATGAAGGCCATGCCCCTTCTGGTGGGAGGGGGTAGGAACTATAAAACCCAGAAGTGTGGCCGTGGCTCAGTCTCTGTAAGATGGAGAAGGGAGAGGTCACGACTCGCTGTCGTTAGTGCCTTGCACCCTGCTTGAAATGGTATGAAATCGCACTTGAATTTAGTGGCCTTGCACCCTGATTGAAGTGGTAATAAACTGTACTTGCATTTGGTGGCCTTGGACCCTGCTTGAAATGGAATTTCAAGGAATAGCCGTGAGTCAACTGCCACCCCACCAGCTGTGAGTGAGTGATCTGCCAGCACAACAGGCTTGAGTGCCTGAGCCACCAGCCCAATAATCCATTCGACCCGCAATGTCCACACTAGGCCCTCTGGAAACCAGTCCCTTCAGCCCACAACACCCATACTAGCAATCCAGAACCCTCCTCCCCCCCCCACTGGCCACTAATATTGGAATTGATGGAGAGGTGGAATATTACGTTGGGAGACCAGCCCTCCCATGTGATGCTGGGACCGAACGGGTCCCACTTAGTCTAGTAACTTATAAAACTCTGATTGTGTGTGTGTGTGTGTGTGTGTGTGTGTGTGTGTGTGTGTGTGTGTGTGTGTGTGTGTGTGTGTGTGTGTGTGTGTGTGTGTGTGTGTGTGTGTGTGTTCATATGTGATCCTCGAAAACCCGACGAGACAACGGTGACATTTTTACATATTCCGGTAGAGATTTACCTCATGATTTCAAATATCCCCACATCTGAAAATTTGATTCATTATTTCCCAAGCTTTTTTACTAAAATTGTTCACCAATCTGGAGTTTTTTATTAAAATTGTTCACCAATCAGACATCTTTTTATAATCTAGCTGCTGAAGCGAGCTGATGACGTCACAATGCCTTTGGTCCTCGCGGCCAGCTGCGCACAGTTTTCAACTCCCAGCCATGAGCTGCGAGTTACGTGGCCCAGCCGCCTTCCCACCCCACCCCACCATTAAGCCGTTGAACATGTGATCAAGTCATGCTGCGCTCTCCGCTAGGGTTCTCGAAGTTCTACAACATTGCTGTGGCGGTCGTTATCGCAGCGAGGCCGCGGACAAGCACAGTTGAAAAATGGCTGTCTCGCCAGTCACAGGGGACGGCCTCCTCTCCGTCTCCCCTGCCCGATCATCTGTTACGCTGGTGGGTGCGCTTACCCTCGCGGAAGCCACGATCGGCCAGCCCTCTGCTGTTTTTCACCGTCCTCAAATCGCTCTGGGCATCGCTCTGGGCCACACTGGCGGCAGCCTAGCTCGGGTCCAGCACTTGATGGGGAGACTTGTGCTTTACGACCTGGGTAGGTGCTGCCTCTACCCCCTCCCTCTCTACCCCCTCCCTGGGGCAGAGAAAGAGAGAGGGGGCGTGAGAGAGAGGGGTTGGAGGGAAGGGGAGAGGGGGTGGAGAAGGGATGGAGTGGAGCAGGAGAGTGGGGGATGAGAGTGGGGGGGGGGTAGAGAGGGTGGACGAGTGGGGGGAGGAGAGGGGGAAGGAGGGGGGTGGAAGCCCTTCTTCACTACCACCCACCCCTCTCTGCCCCCCTTCCTCTCTGCCCCCCTTCCTCTCTGCCCCCTTCCTCTCTGCCCCCCCTTCCTCTCTGCCCCCCCTTCCTCTCTGCCCCTCCCTCCCTCCCTCTCTGTCTCCCCTCCCTCTCTGCCCCCCCTCTCTGCCCCCCCTCTCCCTCCCTCTCTAGGGAGTGGTGAATATTAGTGAGTCAATATGGGTGGGTGTTGTGTTCGAGAACCAGCCCTCCTCTGTGACGCTGCCCCCCCACCCCTCAATCTCTACCCCCCTCCCTCTCCCTCTCTACCCCTTCCCTCACCATCACCCCCCCCCCCCCTCCATCTCTAGCCACGCCTGTGCAGTTGGGGTTATGCGTGAGTGGATAGGGCGGGGAATGGGGTAAAAGGAGCAAATGAATAATATTAATATAATATCAAGGGGGGATTAGTGTGTGTGTGGGGGGGGTGGTTAGTGTGTGCACCGAAGGCCCCCCCCCTCGAAACCGTGTGTGTGCGGGGGGTGGTTAGTGTGTGTGACGCTGAAGGCCGCCTCCCCCCACCCCCCACGCCCGACCTAGTTATATATATATATATATCTTTATGCTATTGTGTTTGTGGGCCTGTTGTGCTGCAGCAAGTATGAGAATTTCATTGTTTGGTTATCAGTACGTATGACAATTAAACACGCCTGACCCTCTTGACACTTGGTTTCACTTTTAAATTCTTCCAAGACTTTTCCCGACAATGTTCTTAGAATTCTACCTCCTTTATCCTTCCTGACAAAACATCACCCATTCCTTCTCTCCAAAGATGCTGCCTGCCCAGCTTTTTGTGTCTATCTTTGATTTAAACCAGCATCTGCAATTCCTCCCTGTACACTTGAATGTATTAAATGTTTTGAATTTGTTATTATTACAGTATATATTATCTATGTGTATTGTGTTTACGGAACCGTTATGATGCTGCCAGTAAGAATTCATTTGTTCTGTTGCTGGCACATAAATACTCTCGACTCTTGATTCTTGACACTATTCATCTAACTCAAAGCTTTCTCTGCCTCTTCTTCTTTCAGTTTAGTATAAGAACTCTACCTCTAATGGAGACACAAGGAACTGCAGATGCTAGTTTACCAAAAAAAGTGCTGAAGTAACTCATTGGGTCAGGCAGCATCACTGGAGAGCACAAATAGGTGACGACGGAAGGGTCCCGACCCGAAATCACCTATTCATGTTCTCCAGAGATGCTGCGTGACCTGTGAATTACTACAGCTTTTGTGTCACCGCTTTTAATGTTGTCTTTCACAATACCCTCTGTCCTAATCACTTCTTCTTTGATTCCATTTTGATAACATCTGTTTTCCAGAGCACCAGTGTTATTTTATAATTATGTATCATCTCAATATTCCTTCTCTGTAGATATGGATCCACATATCATCTGAAGGTGTTAATTGGCCTCAAACTAATTGTGCTTGACTCCATAACCAGTTCTCAAAATCAATTGTACATGATTCATTTCCTGTAGGTGTTTGTTTCTCCCTGATCTTTGATCTTGTTTCAGGCTCATGAGTTTAGTGCTAACTTCTTATGTTAATCA
The DNA here is from genome assembly GCA_035221665.1 of Okamejei kenojei. Lineage (NCBI taxonomy): Eukaryota > Metazoa > Chordata > Chondrichthyes > Rajiformes > Rajidae > Okamejei > Okamejei kenojei. The sequence goes on from CM069139.1 coordinate 40,801,055, forward strand.
GCTAAATTACTTGCTTACTTCAATCAGATTTTAATCTTTCCTTCACAGAATTGGCAGTGGGGAACACTTGCCTGTTTGAAATGAATTACTTACATTCTAACTGCTATCTAGTCGTACATCAGCTGCCCTGTGATAATATTTGCATTAAAATTCATCTGCATTATCTCGGCTTATCTATATAATTGGTTTGAGTTTCTCTCATCAGCTGACTCTTTGCCTCTTCCTGCCTGCAGCTAATTTAATTATTACCAGTACAAACCATACACTCCATGTCACCCATTAATATTATAAGCAGAATCCAAGCACGATGAAGAATTCTGTGAGAAAATTCTTAGAAGTAAAGCAACGCTGAGTAAATAGTCATAAACAGTCCTTTTTTTGTAGATGAGAAGGTGCTAGTACACTTATAACAGTTCACACAAAGAGATTAGTTGCTGTACATCTGTCTTGTTTTTACCTCAAAAGCCAGCGATAAGAATAATAGGTGTGAGGCAGGCTTGAGCAGTTGTGGATTGTGAAGCCAGTAGGGAATATGTTGCAGGAGAGGGGTTGGAGGGGAGAAATAGGTGGGAGTTCAGGTTGGGCTCTGGGGAGGGAAAGTGGGGGAAAGTGGGAGGCGGGTTTAAGTTTAGTTTAGGCAGACAAAAGTGCCGGAGAAACTCCGCGGGTGCAGTAGCATCTATGGAGCGAAGGAAATAGGCAACGTTTCGGGCCAAAACCCTTCTTCAGACTGATGGAGGGTGGAGAGGTTGGGCAGGGAGAAGAAAGGAAAAAGGAAGAGGAGCCCGAGGGCTGAGGGAAAGCTGAGAATGCGAGGAGACAGCAAGGGCTACCGAAATTCGAGAATTCAATGTTTATGCCGTTAGGGTGCAGACTGCCCAAGGTGAGGTGCTGCCCAAGGTGAGGTGCTGCTCCTCCAATTTACGGTGGTGCTCACTCTGGCCATGGAGGAGGCCCATAGAGGTCCAAGTTCAAGTGAGTTTATTGTTATGTGCCCCTGATAGGACAATGAAATTCTTGCGTTGCTTCAGCTCAACAGAACATAGTAGGCATTGACTACAAGACAGATCAGTGTGCCCATATACCATTATATACGTAAATACACACATGAATGTCGGATTCGGAATGGGGGAAGGAGTTGAAGTGCTGAGCCATCTGGCGGTCAGGTTGGTTCATGCGGACCGAGCGGAGGTTTTCGGCGAAAACGATTGCCAAGCCTACGCTTGGTCTCACCGATGTAGATCAGGTGACATCTGGAGCAGCGGATGCAATAGATGAGGTTGGAGGAGATGCAGGTGAACCTCTGTCCCACTAGCAACAACTGCTTGGGTCCTTGGATGGAGTCGAGGGGGGAGGTAAAGCGACAAGTGTAGCATCTCTTGCGGTTGCAAGGGAAAGTGCCCGGGGTGGGGTTGGTGTGGGAGGGAAGGGAAGAATTGACAAGGGAGTTACAGAGGGAGCGATCTTTGCAGAAAGCAGATGGGGGGGAGATGGGAAGATGGGGCGAGTGGTGGGGTCATGTTGGAGGTGGGGAAAATGACGGAGGACTATATGTTGTATGTGACGGCTAGTGGGGTGAAAGGTGAGGACTAGGGGGACTCTGCCCTTGTTACGAGTGGGGGGATGGGGAAAGAGAGCAGTGTTATGGGGTATGGAAGAGACCCTGGTGCGAGCCTCATCTATAGTAGGGGAGGGGAACCCCCGTTCCCTGAAGAATGATGACATTTCTGATGCCCTGGTGTGGAACACCTCATCCTGGGAGCAGATGCGGCGTAGACGGAAGAATTGGGAGTAGGGGATGGGTCCTTACAGGAAGCAGGGTAGGAAGAAGAGTAGTCTAGATAGCCATGGGTGTCAGTGGGTTTATAGTGGATGTTGGTCAGAAGTCTATCACCTGCGATGGAGATAGTGAGGTCTAGAAATGGGAGGGAAGTGTTGGAAATGGTCCAGGTGTATTTGAGTGCCAGATGGAAGTTAGTGGTGAAGCGGTTGAAGTCAGTCAGTTGTGTGTGGGTGCAGGAGGTAGCACCAAATTTAGTTTAGTTTAGAGATACAGCACAGAAGAAGCAGGCACTTTGGCCCACCGAGTCCACGACTACCACCTACGCAGGGAGTGCAGCGTAGGTTTACAACGTTAATTCCCAGGATGGTGGGACTGTCACATGCTGTGAGAATGGAGCAGCTGGGTTTGTACACTCTGGAGTTTAGAAGGATGAGAGGAGATCTCATTGAAACACATAAGATTGTTAAGGGCTTGGACACACTAGAGGCAGGAAACATGTTCCCGATGATGGGGGAGTCCAGAACCAGGGGCAACAGTTTAAGAATAAGGAGTAAGCCATTTAGAATGGAGATGAGGAAACACTTTTTCTCACAAAGAGTGGTGAGTGTGTGGAATTCTCTGCCTCAGAGGGCGGTCAAGGCAGGTTCTCTGGATGCTTTCAAGAGAGAGCTCAAGCCTGTACGAAGCTTTCCAAAAAGGGAGGTGGCATGACAGGATTACAAAAAATTTAATGTTAAGGGTCGCATGTTAAGACGCCCATGGAGCTAGATAGGGCTCTTAAAAATAGTGGAGTCAGGGGATATGGGGAGACGGCAGGAACGGGATACTGATTGGGGATGATCAGCCATGATCACATTGAATGGCGGTGCTGGTTCTAAGGGCCAAATGGCTTACTCCTGGACTTATTGTCTGTTGTCTATTGTCTCTGCACACTAACACTTTCTTACATACTCGGGACAGGTCAAGTCAAGAGAGTTTTATTTTTATGTGTCGCAGATAGGACAATGCTTGGTGCAGCACAATAGAATATGTAAACGTAATACGGAACAGGAGATTAAAGTTCAGTGTGTTTATATACCATAGACCATATATATATATATATATACACAATAAATAAACAGATAAAGTGCAATAGGCTGTTATTGTTCAGAGATTGTTTGATGGTGAGTTTAATAGCCTGATGGCTGTGGGGAAGTTGCTGTTCCTGAACCTGGATGTTCCAGATTTCAAGCTCCTGTTTCTTCTTCCCGATGGCAACGGAGAGATGAATGTGTGGGTTTTTAATGATGTTGGCAGCCTTTGAGGCAGCAACTGCGATAGATCCCTTCGATGATGAGGAGTGGGGAGGTCAGAGCCGATGATGGACTGGGCAGTGGTCACAACTTTCTGCAATCTTTTCCACTCCTGGACGTCCAAGTTACCGAACCAAGCCACGATGCACCCAGTCAGTATGGTTTACATTTTATACCAAGACAATTAACCTACAAACTTGTACATCTTTGGAGTGTGGGTGTAAACTGAAAATCTTGCAGAAAACCCATGCATGTCATGGTGAGAATGTACAAAACTCCATACGACAGCACCCATAGGATCGAACCCAAGTCTCTGGCAGAGTAAGGCAGCAACCCTACTGCTACGCCACCCTTAGCATCTCTGGATTACTCCCAGTGCCACTAGATAGTTAAGGTAGGAATGGGAAGATAGGATGGATAAATGTGTGGCAGAAGAGTTGGTGCAGGGGACAGGATAGATTTTTGAACTATTAGGATTTTTCTGGGTCAGAGTTTTATTGTCATATAAACACCGAGGGACAGGTTGCACTAGAGTTGGGGGGGGGGGGGGGGGGGGGGTGGGGGGGGGGGGGGGGGACAATATCCTGGTAGGCATATTTGCAAGTGCTACAAGGGAGGGTGTAAACTATATTGGAAGGGATTGGGAGCAGTGGTAAGGCAGATGAGAGGCTTCAACATGGTACATCAGATGATTTGGATTTGGATGAAAATGTACATGGCATGGTCAGCAAGTTTGCAGATGACATAAAAGCAGGTGGTGTTGCGGATAGTTAAGATAGGAAGATAGGATAGGATCTTGATCAGTTGGGCATGTGGGCTGAGGAATAGTTGCCAAAATTTGATACTGTGAAAAGTGACAGGTTTAGAGGGATATAGGCCAAACGCAGGTAGGTGGGACTAGTGTAGATGGGACATAGAAAATAGGTGCAGGAGTAGGCCATTCAGCCCTACGAGCTTGCACCGCCATTCAATATGATCATGGCTGATCATCCAACTCAGTATCCTGTACCTGCCTTCTCTCCATACCCCCTGATCCCTTTAGCCACAAGGGCCACATCTAACTCCCTCTTAAATATAGCCAATGAACTGACCTCAACAACCTTCTGTGGCAGAGAATATCACAGATTCACCACTCTCTGTGTGAAAAATGATTTTCTCATCTCGGTCCTAAAAGACTTCCCCCTTATCTTTAAACTGTGACCCCTTGTTCCGGAGATCCTCAACATCAGGAACAATCTTCCTGCATCCAGCCTGTCCAACCCCTTAAGAATTTTGTAAGTCTCTATAAGATCCCCCCTCAATCTTCTAAATTCCAGCGAGTACAAGCCAAGTCTATCCAGTCTTTCTTCAGATGGAAGTCCTGCCATCCCAGGAATCAGTCTGGTGAACCTTCTCTGTACTCCCTCTATGGCAAGAATGTCTTTCCTCGGATTAGGAAACCAATTTTAATGTTCCCTGCCAGTTTTCTTTCATAATCTATTTTCACTTTCCTAATTAAGCCCTTTGTCCTCCTCTGCTGGATTCTGAATATCTCCCAGTCCTCTGGTAGGCTGCTTTTTCTGGCTAATTTGTATGCCTCATCTTTAGATTTGATACTATCCCTGATTTCCCTTGCTATCCATGGATGCACTACCTTCCCTGATTTATTCTTTTGCCAAACTGTGAGGAACAATTGTTGTAGTTCATCCATGCAGTCTTTAAATGCCTTCCATTGTACATCCACCGTCAACCCTTTAAATGTCACTTGCCAGTCTATCGTGGCCAATTCACGTCTCATAACCTCAAAGTTACCTTTCTTTAAGTTCAGAACCCTTGTTTCTGAATTAACAATGTCACTCTCCATCCTAATGAAGAACTCAACCATATTATGGTCACTCTTGCCCAAGGGGCCACGCACAAAAAGACTGCTAACTCGCCCTTCCTCATTACTCAATACCCAGTCTAGAATAGCCTGTTCTCTCATTGGTTCCTCTACATGTTGGTTTAGAAAAGTATCCTGCATACATTCCAAGAAACCTCTTCCTCACCACCCCTGCCAATTTGATTCACCCAATCTACATGTAAATTGAAGTCACCATTATAACTGTTTTACCTTTATCGCATGCATTTTTAATTTCATGTTTGATGCCATCCCCAACTCCACTACTACTGTTAGGTGGCCTGTACACAACTCCCACTAGCATTTTCTGCCCCTTAGTGTTTCGCAGCTCTAGCCATATCGATTCCACATCCTCCAAGCTAATGTCCTTCCTTTGTATTGCATTAATCTCCCTTCTAGCCAGCAACGCTACTCCACCTCCTTTTCCTTTCTGTCTATCCCTCCTGAATATTGAATATCCTTGCATGTTCAGCTCCCAGCCTTGGTCACCCTGGAGCCATGTCTCCGTGATCCCAACAATATCATATGCATTAATAACTATTTGCACATTCAACTCATCCACTTTATTACAAATACTCCTTGCATTGATACACAAAGCCTTCAGGCTTGTTTTTACAACACCTTTACCCCTTATACAATTATGTTGAAAGTGGCCCTTTTTGATTTTTGCCCTGGATTTGTCTGCCTGCCACTTTTACTTTTCACCTTGCTACCTATTGCTTCTACCCTAATTTTCCATCCCTCTGTCTCTCTGCTCATGCTCACATCTCCCTGCCACATTAGTTTAAATCCTCCCTGACAGCACAAGCAAACAATGGTTCCCTTTCAGCCCAGGTGCAAATCGTCCTGTTTGTACTGGTCCCACCTCCCCCAGAACTGGTTCCTATGCCCGAGAAATTTGAATCCGTCCCCTTGCACCATTTTTCAAGCCACATATTCATCTGCAATATCCTCCTATTTCTACTCTGTCTAGCACGTGGCACTGGTAGTAGTCCAGAGATTATTACCTTTGTGGTCCTACTTTTAAGTTTATCTCCTAGCTCCCCTAAAATCGCCTTGTAGGACCTCATCCTGTTTTTTACCTATATCGTTGGTGCCAATGTTCACCACACCAGCTGGCTGTTCACCCTCCCCCTCCAGAATGTTCTGCAGCCATTCAATGACATCCCTGACCCTTGCACCAAGGAGGCAACATACCATCCTGGAGTCTCGTTTGTGGCCACAGAAACACCTATCTATTCCCCTTACTATTGAATCCCCTATTAATATAGCCCTTCCACTCTTTTTTCTCCACTCCTGTGCCGCAGAGCCACCCATGGTGCCATGAACTTGGCTGCTGCTGCCTTCCCCTGTTGAGCCATCTCCCCCAACAGTATCCAAAATGGTATATCTGTTTAGGAGGGAGATGACTGCACGGGACTCCTGCACTATCTGCCTACTGCTACGCTGGCTAATTGCCACCCGTTCCCTTTCTTTCCGCTTAACTTTTACCTGCGGTGTGACCAACTCACTGTACGTGCTATTCACGAGTTTCTCAGCATCGTGGATGCTCCAGTATGAATCCAACCGCAGCTCCAATCGTTCAATGCAGTCTGTCAGGAGCTGTAGCTGGACACACTTCCTGCAAATGTAGTCACCAGGGATACTGACCAAATCCCTGATCTCCCACATGTTGCAGGATGAGCAAATCATGGGGCCAATCTCAAATGACATGGTTTGCCCCCAAATTTAATCACTCACACTATAAAAATTTTAATCCTTTAAAGTAACCTTTACTAAAAATCACTGAACCCTTAGCTCACTGAACCCTTTGCTCGCGGCACCCTTTGCTCGCGGCACCCTTTGCTCGCTGAACCCTTAGCTCACTGAACCCTTTGCTCGCGGCACCCTTTGCTCGCGGCACCCTTTGCTCGCGGCACCCTTTGCTCGCTGAATCCTTTGCTCACTCAACCCTTTGCTCACTGTACCTTTAATGCAAACCAGGGGTTTCACCCAAATCAGCTGCTTCCTCCAGTCCACTTCCACCAATCAGCGGCTTCCACCAGAACATTTGTGTGAAACGTTACAGATTGGGTACTCCTCTTGCTCCAATGGCTCTTGGGCCTCTGTCGACACTGGCATGTTGGCCGGTGTGGGCAATTTTGGCTGAAAGGCCCTGATTCTGTCAACAACAGCAAGCTTAATAGACAAGGCAGGCAGGGGCATGGCAAGGAGCAATGAAAAACTGTTGAATTACATCACATTTATATCATTACAAGAGGCATTGCAGGTAAGGTGGATGAACTCGGGGTGTAGCTCATTATATGTTTCTCGGGTATTCAAGCCATTGCAGAAACATGGCTAAGGGAGGAATAGAACGTGCAGCCAAATGTTGCAGGGTACAGGTGGTTCAGGAAAGATGGAGGACAGAGAGGAGAGGAGTTTATTTTTTGATTAGGGAAAACACCATGGCAGTAATCCAAGACATTTCTCAGGGGTCATCCAGATAGTGTATATGACTCTAGTGAGACTCTATAGATCTCTCAAAGCTGAGGAATAGGAAAGGGATGATCACTTTGCTGAGGCTGCACTAAACACACCCAAATATATAACACGAATTAGAGGAACAAATAGGCTGAGACATATCAGAGAATTGCAAGATTAATAGATGTATCATAGTAGAGGATTTTAACTTTACCTATACAGACTTGGATAGCTAAAGTGCTTTGTGCTTTGATGAGGTGGAATTTGTTGAGTGTGTTCAGGAAAGTTTTGACTTGCGATAAAGAAAGGGACCAACAAGGGAAAGGGTACTGAATGGTGAAGCATGCTTAGATTCCTCCTATTTCTTGTAATCTAATATTAGCCAGAATTATAGTTAAAGTCAACATATGCATAAATGCTTAAGACAGAAGTAACTGCAAATGCTGCATTCTTCAGTAGAGCACAAAGTGCTGGAGTAATTCTGCAGGCCAGACAGTATTTCTGGGGTACATGAATATGTGATATTTTGGGTTGGGACCGTTATTCAGTCTGAAGAAGGGTCCTGACCTGTAACATTGCCTGTTTGTGTCTTCCAGAGATGCTGCCTGATCCATTGAGTTACTCCAGAGATTTGTGTTCTGCATGATGTGTAAATGTTGACTTGCTGACAAGATTGTAGAATACAGCAAACTGAGTTTTTCTATGAATTGGGAAACAAACATTTCGCTTTTAAAAAAAGTCACACGTTATTGTATTTTACACATGAACTAAAACCTGCTGGGGTTGATTTATTATGTGAGCACAGAAAATGAAGGATCTAAAATTAATTTCCTCCTTTATCTCCATTTGTAATTGATACAGATCAGATAATTTATTTGTCTATTATTTATTTTTCAATTGCTGTTGTCTGTGTAGAATGGGAGGCAAGGTGGCAAATTGTATTTTGAATTATCAGTTGTGTGCTGTTGCTCAATTATTAATGTGGACCAGCATTCTTTTAATTGACTTCATTAGATGTGTTGATGGTCAGCGTGGCCATGCGGTGTTCAAGGCTTTGGTTCTGTGCTCTTACCAAAATGTTAAATATTTAAAATAGTTCAATATTTAAAATAAACATGATAATTAATTTAATTTATTATTAAAAGATATAAACTATTTATCAAGAAAAATATATATTTTTAATTAAATAGAAAAATGTGAATAAATAACTTTTAGTAGGCAAGTGACCACATTCAAGAGTCAAGAGTGTTTGATTGTCCTATGTATCGACAATGGATCAATGAGATTCTTACTTGCAACAACTTAACAGATCCGTAAATTCAATAATGCACATAGGATATATAATAAAGAAGAAGGAACATTACATACTGTGGTGTCGGAGATGACATCGGGTTCGGCACTGACCACACCACACTCGCAGTGGGGTGAAATCAGTTGATATATTTTATTTACAGTGGTGAGAAAGAATGGGGGCTGTTCCTTGCTGTCAGAACACATTTGCGGTGGCGCTGGCAATCTCGGGCTTGTCCCGACAGCTCAGTCCTGATCTTCGAAGGAGGAAGAGTGGCGATCTCTGGCTTCACCCTGCAGTTCACTCTTGCCTTGATAGGAGGCGCTGGCAATCTTAGGTTTATCCTGGTAGCTCAGCTTTGAGATCAAAGAGGCAGAGCTGGCAGTCTCTGGGCTAACCTGGTGGCTCAGCCTTTGCCGCTGTGCGTGTGGGCACAATTCCTCAATGTCTGTTGACAGGAAGAGGTACTGGCATCTCAGGTTTGTCCCAGCCACCTAGTCTTAGCCTCAGTAGAGGTATTGGATGTCTAGGGCTTCTTCCTGGCAGCGCAGTCTTGATGTCAAGGTGACGCTGGTAGTCTCGGGTTTGTCCCGGTGGCTAGTCTTCCTTGAACTTGCAACAGGGGAACACAGCTAGTAGGGAATTTTCTTTCCCTTCCTGACTCTCTTCTTTCTTTCTTCTTCTTCTTCCTCTTTCTCTCCAACTTCTTCTCTCATCCTCTCCTCTGGCCAGAATGCTTGGGTCTTATAGGAAGTAGGCTGGGAATTTATTCTCTAGCTTTCCACAGCATCCTCGGTTATATAATTCTCTGATCATAAAATTAAATAATTAAAATGTTTCAATATTTAAAACACATGACAATTCATTTAATAAAAAATAGAAACTATTTATTAAGAAAAATACTTGTTTTAATTAAATGGAGAAATGTGAAGCAAATAACTTTTATTCAAGAGTCAAGAGTGTTTAATTGTCCAATGTACCTTGATCAGACCCACGAGGGTTATCTACTTTCATATACCTTAGGATTTACAGTACCTCCTTAACCATCGTGCAGACCATCCTCAAGACATCTCCATTAACTGCTCCAGTTCCTATCTTTCATGTCTTTTTCCACAGCAAAAACAAAGGAGAAATACTAATTGAGGACCTTGACCATCTCCCGCGGCTCCACATATAGATGTTAGCTTGGGCTTCCGAGGGGACCTAATCTGTCATTAGTTACCCTCGTTCACTTAACATGCAGAAAGTATCTTTGAATTCTCTTTAATTTTATCTGGGAACTATCTCCTGCCCCCTTTTTGGAGCCTATTAGTCTTCCAACTGCTGCAATCTCCCAGCATATTTACTCTTCTAATTCCCATTGATTATTTAGGTGCCTATAATACACTCCCAACAAGTGATCAGCCCATTTTTATTTAAGAAAGAACTACAGATGCTGGAAAAATCAAAGGTAGACAAAAATGCTGGAGGAACTCAGTGGGTGAGGCAGCATCTATGGAAAGAATGAATAGGTGACGTTTCAGGTTGAGACCCTTCTTCAGACTGATGTCGGGTGGGGGGGGGGGGGGGGGGGTAGCGGGAAAAAGACAGGAAGAGGACGAGACAGTAGGCTTGTAGGAGAGCTGGAAAGAAGGGAGGAAGTAAGGACTATCTGAAATTGGAGAAATCAATGTTCATACCGCTGGGGTGTAAACTACCTAAGCGAAATATGAGGTGCTGTTCCTCCCATTTTTATTTACATAGATACATAGAAAATAGGTGCAGGAGGAGGCCATTCGGCCCTTCGAGCCAGCACCGCGATTCATTGTGATCATGGCTGATTGTCCCCAATCAATAACCCGTGCCTGCCTTCTCCCCATATCCCCTGATTCAACTAGCCCCTAGAGCTCTATCTGATTGGGGAGAAGGCAGGAACAAGGTATTGATTGGGGATGATCACATTGAATGGCGGTGCTGGCTCGAAAGGCTAAATGGCCTACTCCTGCACCTATTGTCTATCGTCTGTTGTCTATTGTCTAATTCTCTCTTAAATCCATCCTGTGATTTTGCCCCCACTGCCCTCTGTGGCAGGGAATTCCACAAATTCACAACTCTCTTGGTGAAAATTATAAGGAGGCTACACACCATCTCTATTGCTGACACAGAATCTCTTGTCTGTCCATCTAACTAATGTCTCCTCTCATAAGTTCATGTCGTAGGAACAGAAGTAGACAATTCAGCCCATCGAATTTACTCTGCCATTCAATCATGGCTGATTTACCCTTCCCTCTCAAACCCATTCTCCTGACTTCATCCCATAACCCTTGACACAATCAAGAATCTGTCAAACTCCACCTTAAAAATATTCAATGACTTGGCCGACACAACCGTCTGTGGCAATGAATTCCACAGATTCACCATCCTCTGACTCATGAAATTCCTCTTCGTCCCATTTCTAAAGGTGCATTATTTTATTCTGAGGCTATGCCCCATGCCCTGAGGCTATGCACAGTGATTCTCTCACTAGTAGAAACATTCACCATGGCTCTGACTGTCTTCACTTCTTTGCAGTGTTTCAGAGCCAGGCTCGATACTGCAGACCTGACCACTGCTGCTCTTCCCTGACCACTGCTGCTCATCCCCCTCCCCACAGTATCCACAGAGGCATATCTGTTGGGGAATGACCACGAAGGATTGCTGCACTCTCGGCCTACTCCCTATCCTGTTGGTCACCCATCCAGTTTCTGCCAATAACCTTGGCTTGACCACCTCACTATAACTCCTATCTGTGACCTCCTCAGTCTCAGGGATGTTCCTGAGGTTGTACAGCTGTTGCTTTAGTTCCCAAATACAGTCCTATTAAATATTTAAACTCTCATCTTAAACCTGTGCCCTCTCGTTCTTGATGCCTCCAAAAAAACTGCATTGCCATATCTTCTCCTCATGCTTTTATACACCTCCAAAAGATCACCCTTCAGCTTGCTGCTCTCCAAGGAATACAGTCCTAGCCTGCCCAACCTCTCCCATTAGCTCAGACCATCGAGTCATGGTAACATTGTTATTAATATTCTACACTCTTTCCAACATAACCACACCATTCCTGTAGCAGTGAGATCAAAACTAAGCACAATATTCCAAGTGTAGCCTCACCAACATCTTGTACAATTGGATCATGATGTCCCAATTTATACTTAATCCCTTGTCTGATGAAAGTCAGCGTGCCATCAGGGTCACTCTCGGTGTTTTCTGTGCCGTTATTATAAAAATTGAAGACTCAAAGGGTGGGGATGGGGGTGGGGGGGTGACTGCGGAGAGCACTCAAGGGAATGGCCAGCTGACATTCAGGGGAAAAGCAAGAGACTTTGGTCACATCCCTATCATTACAGAGATTTCAGAGGGTTAAATCTCTAATTGTTTTGCAATAATGTAAATTGTGTCCTATCTGTCTCCTTTAAGTGGAGTGCAGTTTTTATATTTTGCTGTAAAAGGCTGACTGTGGCTTTGAGGTTATTAGCTCATTAAATATGGGTCATGTATTTGACTGGTCCCTGGGTTGCTGCAATTGTCCACAGAGCCTTGTTGTATCGGGCTGAAGAAATTCTTGGAATTAATTATTGTGCTTTGCTGAGCTCTTGAGCTTGTGGTTCTGTTTAATCCCTGCTCTCAAGCTCTGACAAAGAACACATGAATTGCAGGCCATGCTTTCAAGGTTGCTAATGTTGGTGTATCAGGCCCATACGAACCTTTTCAAAAAGAGGGGTGGCATGACAGGATAACAAAAAATAATGTGAAATTATGTGCACGCTGCGCACATCACGAGCACGACGCGTGAAGTCCCTCAATGCCAGGGTCCGGGGCCCGCTTAAGGACCCTGGAAACTCAGGGGTTTTAGATGCTCTCTGATGCATTCAGAGCCTTATTTTACTTTGAAGACATGTGAGTGATTCCAAGAACCCCACCAGTGCGTATGCGTGTCAGTACGTCAGCCGCATTGGCGCAAGCATCAGACTGGCAGGACAGAGCTCCTGCCGGCGGTAAGTTAAACCTAGAAGGTAAGTTTGTTTTTATTTACCAGGGTTTTTTCAAGCAGGAGCCTCTTTTCACAGAGCTTTTTCTTGCCAGTTTCACAGCCTGACGAGTGAGCGAGGGGATCGGGCCCTGCTGCAGCGGCATGTGGTGTTGGGGTTACAGCCGCTGGGTTCAGATTCAGCCACTCCCACCTGGCGACGGGAGAACTCAGTCTCCCTGTGCCAGACTGGCCTTTGGCGAGGCTCCGACTCCGACGCCTGCAACGCAATATTCCACTACTTACCTGGAGTAGACACGAGGCATCTAGCTCAATGTGTGGGGTACAAATAGCAGCCTGATCCCGCCCGGGTCCACTGCGCGGAGAGACGGCATCATTTTGCGTCGCTTCCCCAACTGTGCAGGCGTGGATGGTCACATTTTTTTCTCTTCTCCCAAATCATCCTGTGGCCGGAACCAGAATTTTGGGCGATTTCAGACAAAGTGCAAACGCTGATTTTTTATTTTTTTTCTCAGGATTTTTGCTTACTCTGGGGAAAAAAAGGGGAGGGGGTGCGGTCGCACCCAATGCACCCCCTCTTCGGACGGCCATGTGTATGTATTAACCAGCTCTTTCGTTCCTCTTCAACTATTTCCAGATATTGTATAATGTGCTAATTGTTTTTTTATTTGATGAAATATGAACTATTTAAACTAGTGACATGATTTTCATTTATTGAGAGTGAACAAATTAAGGAATTACACAGCACACAAACAGGCCCTTTGGACCAATCTGTCAATGCGAACCAAGAAGCCACTGGAACCACTCTTTACTAAAAGGCTTTTTGAAAGATCGTTGAAAACATAGTAACCTTCACTATCTCTAAAGCTACCTTTTTCGGAACCCTGGGCTGCAGACCATCGGGTACTCTTGGCATATCCACTGTCATATGTTTAAGCTTCCCAAGCACTTTCTCCTCAGTAATAGCAACTCCACTAACGTCTGTCTGTGACGGTACACTGGGGCACATTCTGCAGCTGACCTTGGAGCACCCAGAGCAGCTCAGGGTGGGAAGCTCCAGCCAACACCATATCTTTCTTCTCTTCACCTCCACCTCCATCTTCATGAATCCAATGATAAGCACGCATCTTCCACAGGAGTGCAATGTTTAACTCTTGCCGCCTCTAACTAAGTTTGAAAGTTTCAATTTTGTGGATTTTATTGTGCATGCTCGGTCCATTGTTCCACTGCTCTATGTGGGGATGAGGGGGCTGCTATGAACCCTCTCCTCTGTTGTAAGGCTGTGTGTGTAACGATGTGGGTGCCTTTGAGCCCTCTCCTGAAATTATGAAAGGTTGTGTATTATGATGAATGCAAAATACCCTCAAATGTTTAGTAATGTTTTATGGAATGGCATTGCTCCCATTTAGGAAAACTAAAAATATCTGTTACAGTCCACATACTTGAAGACTTTCAGCACTGCCATTTGTAAAAAGATTCAAAGAAAACGATATATTACAATATTTATGAGCGACATTTTTCCTTCCCACTGAGTAATTCAAAATCCATTCCAGGATGGACAATAGTAAAATTGATTGTTACAGTAGGTAATCTCTCAACCAGAATATCAACATTAAAGGGTGAACAGTCATATTCAGAAGAATTCTTTGCGTGCTCCTTAAACTTTAAGGAATATCTACAAGCAAAATTGCTTTTTCATTGTTCCATGCTGGGCAACTATGCCTATGACAGCCTGTCAGTGCACAACATAGCTTGAAGGGCATAGCTTGAAGTGTATGACACTGCACTGGCGTTTATCTGTTTTTCTCTATCAGTCACCCATTCTTTATTTCTTTAATAAATACCTTACAATATTTCTGCATCTGGCAAGGACAATTCCTGCAGCAATCACAAAGAAGCAGTCACTAGGAAGAAGGCACAAAGAACTGCAGATGCTGGTTTACAACAAGAGACATTAAGTGCTGGAATAACTCAGTGGGTCAGGCAGCATCTCCTGCTCTTCATCCACCATCTTCCATCCACTGCTATCTGGACAACACCTCCTATAACCCTGCCTCTCACAAAGGAGTTGTTCCCTATTCTCATCTATTCTCATTTTTTCATCTCCACCTCATCTGCTCCCAAGTTGAGACTTTACATTTTGGGACATCTGAGATGTTCTCTTTCTTTCTTTTGAAAGTACCAGCATACAGTATACCATCACAAAAATGCACTGGATTTGTTTGTTTTTTTCCATTGGGAAATTAGAACTGCAGTGGATTGAGGTAAACATCAAATTTGCAATTTTATTTGAATGCTTTCAAATGTTGTGATTTCAAGTTTTTTATCTTTTTATTTGTATCAGAATACTTTTTTTCAAATTTTAAAACATTTACAATCACTCTGAAAATGTCAATGCTATAAATATTTAGAAAATATCAATAATTTTGACAACTAGTTAAGCTGGAGGTATAGCTGGGCTAAATGCCAAATAATAGTTTCAACTGTCCTGATGGGAAATTGTTTTATGCCAAAGAATATACAGGACTTAGAGTCACAGTGTCATAGAGTGTGTAGAAACAGGCCCTTCTGCCAACTTGCCCACACCAACCAACACATCCCATCTACACTGGTCCCACCTGCCTGCATTTTGCCCATATCCCTCTAAACCTATCCGATCCATGTACCCGTCTAATTGTTTCTTAAAACAGTACAAGAGGAAATTAGAAAGCTTAGTTTAGTTTAATTTATTATTGTCACATGTACCGAGGTACAGTGAAAAGTTTTTTGTAGCGTGTTATCCAGGCAACAAAAAGACAATTTGTGATTTCAGTCAAACATCCACAGTGCACCGATACAGGATAAAGGGTATATTATTTAATGCAAGATAAAGTCCAGTAAAGTACGATTAAAGATAGTTTAAAGGTCTGCAATCTAGTTGATGGGAGGACAGTTCTGTCGCTTGATAACAGTTGTGAAAAAACTGGTGTCAAGACAACAACCTCCCCCTCAATGTCAACAAAGTGAAGGAGCTGACCATGGACTTCAGGAAGCAGGTGGAGGAAACAACCCAGTCCGTATCAATGGTGCTGAAGTGGAGATGGTCGAGAGCTTCAATTACTTAGATATAAATAACAATAACAATTTGTCCTGGTCCAACCACATTGATGCTATAGCCAAGATGAAATTGTAGAGAGATGTGAATACAACCCAGTGCTTGATGCCGACCAACATCCTCCAGCCCCACCCCACCCCCTCCATCCCCCATCATCAACCCCATCTACACTTCATATTGCCTCAAGAAAACAGCCAACTTTATCAAGGACCACCTTTACTCGGCCATCCCTCTTCTCCCATCAAACACAAGGTACAAACATTTGAAAGTATATACCACCCAATTCAAGAGCAGCGGCTTCCCCTTTTTTTCATCAAATGTTTGAACAGGGATTTCAATCGCAAAGGATGAATTATTGATCTTCCATTCCATCCCGTTGTGACCCTTGAACTTTTTTTAATCTGCACTTTCTCTGTAGCTTTGTACCTATTCTGCATTTCAGTCCTTTTTCTCTTTTACACTTCCTTGATATACTCATGAATGGCAGAATTTGCCTGGATAACAAGTAAAACAAAGTTTTCACTGACAATAATAGGCCAATTCCTATTCCATTTCCTCGTATTATAGCTTCATGGGCTTCAAAATGATGCTAGAATGAAGAATATAATAGAACATGAGGTGAAAAATTGTGTTGGAATGCAATTTGCTGCTCCCAATAACCATGATGCATGAGAGAAGCCTGATATTGTTATTAACACTGTTGTATTTGACCAGCTCATGGGTGTATTGTCAGATGTCATTGTGATAAGTGTTCTCAGGATGGAAACAGGACTTTTCTTCCAATACTGCAAGGAGGTACTCTACCACAATACTGTCATTGACAAAGGTCCTTGTAATAGCAAATGGATCAGAAAAAAAGTTGGAAACACTCAGCAGGTTACATAGGACCTATCGAAAGATAAACAGAAATCCTCTTCTGCACCCTCTCCAAAACCTTCACATCCTTCCTGTAATCAGGTCTCCAGAACTGCACACAATACAATAAATGTGACCTAAGCAAAGTCCAAACACTACAACATGACTTCCTGACTTTTATACTCAATGCCTCTACCAGTGAGGGGTTGCAGACCACATGCCTTCTTTACCACTCTATGTATGAGTTTCCACTTACAGTGAGCTGTGGATTTGTACCCCAGTCTTACACTTCATGGTGCTTGTTGCAAGCGATTATTGACAGTTTGAAGAAGGGTCTCGACCCAAAACATCACCTATTCATTCTCTCCAGAGATGCTGCCTGTCCCACAGAGTTACTCCAGCTTTTATGTTGCATGGCTCCAACTCCATCTCAAAATTTGCTGGCGACACCACGGTGGTAGGACTGATCAATGACAACAACGAATCAGCCTACAGGGACGAGGTCCAGCACCTGGCAGCTTGGTGTACCAACAACAACCTTGTTCTCAACACACAGAAGATGAAGGAAATCATTGTGGACTACCGGAAGACCAGAGGCGACAGACCCACCCCCATCCACATAAACGGGACTGAGGTGGAGCGTGTCTCCAACTTCAAATTCCTAGCGGTACACATCTCTGAGGATCTGTCCTAGTCCCTCAACTGATTAAAAAGGCACAGCAGCGCCTCTACTTTCTGAGGAGGCTTAAGAAAGCTCACCTGTCCCCTCAGATCCTGTCCAATTTCTACCGCTGTACCATAGAAAGCATCCTGACCACCTGCTTCACGGTGTGTTACAGCGGCTGCACCACAGCTGACAGGAAGGCACTGCAACGGGTGGTGAAAACCGCCCATCACATCATCAGTGCCCCACTCCCTGCCATGGTTGTCCTTCACCACACACGGTGTCTGAGACGGGCTGGCAAAATCATTAAGGACCCCTCACACCCCAACCATGGAGTGTTTGCCCTCCTCCCATCAGAGAGGCGGTACAGGAGCCTCAGGTCTCACACCAGCAGGCTAAGGAACAACTTCTTCCCCAACACCATTACCCTGCTGAACACACAGGCCCGGCGCTAGCCCCCTCCCCCCCCTTCTCATCAGTATTATTTATAGTTGATATAATTTATAGTTAAGCTCTTATTCACCAGAATATAGCACGTCAATCTTTTGCAACTTAACAACTATCTGTATATATGTATATGCCTATGTACATACACCAATATATCCTCATTTGTATATATTATCCATTTTACTACTTTGCACCCTGGTTAGATGCAAAACTGCATTTTGTTGTACTGTACTTGTACTATGTGCAATGACAATAAAGTTGAATCTAATCTAATCTGATGTATCTATCTTTGTGAGCAAGTGGTACTGATTCATCAACGTGGGATGCTGGCTTGAAGATGTGATTTCTAAATATAATTATATCAGTCTATGTGGAATTTCGTAGAACCTTAGAATGGGTGGCACAGTGGCACAGCTTGTAGAGTTGTTGCTTCACAGTGCCAGAGATCACTTGCTCCTGACCTCAAATGCTGTCTGTGTGGTGTTTGCACGTTCTTCCTGTGAACTCATCCGTTTCCTCTGGATGCCCCGATTTCATCTCCACATCCCAAAGATGTGTGGGTTTATAGGTTACTTGCTATCCCAACTTCGATACTGATCGCTAGTGTTCCAAAAGGCTTCTTGAGCACCTTATCTACCTGTGACGCCAATGCAAGGAATGATGTTCCTCTAATCCTAGATTCCTGTGCTCTACAACACACCTCAGGTTCATGTCATTCACTGTGAAGTTCCTGCCCTGATTTGCCTTCCCAAAATACAACACCTTTAGGGCAGAGATAGATAGATTCTTGATGAGTACAGGTGTCCGAGGTTATGCGGAGAAGGCAGGAGAATGGCTTTAGGAGAGAGAGATAGATCAGGTTTTAAAGAAGGAACTGCAGATGCTGGAGAATCGAGGGTACACAAAAAGCTGGAGAAACTGCGGGTGCAGCAGCATCTAAGGAGCGAAGGAGATAGGCGACGTTTCGGGTCGAGACCTTCTTTGACCAGTCTGAAGAAGGGTCTCGACCCGCGTCGCCTATCTCCTTCGCTCCTTAGATGCTGCTGCACCCGCTGAGTTTCTCCAGCTTTTTGACCACCGATAGATCAGCCGTGATTGAATGGCGGAGTCTTGATGGCCGAATGGGCTAATTCTACTCCAATTCCGTATGACCTTGCACTTAAACACCATTAACCATTCTTCCGCCCACTAGCCCAACTGATCAAGATCCTGCCTAATTTTAACCATCCTTGTGATATATGATACCACCCACTTGGTGCAATCTGCAAACTTACGAATCATGACCTCTACATTCTCATCCAAATCTTTTATATAAACTACAGACAACAATGGGCCCATCACCAACCACTGAGAGCACTACTAGTCACAGGTGACAAGGTTAATTAAGGGGTGGGAGATTGCAACCTTCATGTGGTCTGCCCTGCTTCAACGAATGCAAACAACCTGGTGTGAACAATTAAATAAGATCAAAGAGAACAAGTTATCCAACAACTTTAGGCTGTACATGCCATACGCAAGAAGAAGAAGGCTAATTAAAATAATGGAGGATGTGGAACCATATTTGCTGTGTTTTGAATCTTGTATCTAGTGGATCTCAGTTTAAATCCCCATCAGTGGGGAGAAAACCAGCCAGCAGTACAGGTTTGACGACCTTCTCTAAGAACTGGTTAATTCTGATATAAAACTGGAATTATTGGTTATCTGAAATTGTTGAATGTTATGACAAGTCCTGAGAAATTTAAGTTCGAAGATGAGGTACCATTCCTCAAGCTTAGAGGGACATCGGAACAGAGGAAGAGGACTAAGTGAGAGGGAGTTTGGAGTGGGAGTGGGATGGACAGAATGCTTAGTGTAGCAATTGGTGATTGAACAAAGGGAATGTACAATGTGGTCCTTTGCTTCCTCCAGTCTACAGGAGACTACATTGTGAGCATATGGACATACAAATATCTGAACTGGCAACAGGGCAAGGCAATCATCTCCTATAGCCTGTTCTGCCATTTACTAAGATAATGGCTGATGAGATAATATGAACTTACGACTCTAGTGGAGACAATACCAGAAGGCGGGATGTGATTGATGGAGGTAACCAGGAGCTGCCGTTGATGGGAAAAGGGACTGCAGTATAGGATCAAATGAGGGAGGTGGGATGGAGGAAAGGGACCCAAAGGGAGCAGTGTGGGGGTGGTAAGCTGATGGAGTGGGTGAGAAGGAACTGAATCAGAGTAGGCACAGAGTTCTGAGACAGTATGTGCGAGGGAGGATCTACGTTATTATTGTCATATGTACTTAGGTACAGGGAGAAGCTTTGTTTTGTATTCTATCCAATCAAATCAGATATTACTATACAGAAATAATATCAAACAAAATTCAAGTACAGTAGGGGGGAGATACAGAATATGGAACATAGTTTTCAGCATTGTTTTGTATCAATTCCAAAGGTAAAATCCAATGTCCGCAATGGGGTAATGGTGAATCAGACTGTATTGTAGCTAATGGAAGGGCCATTCAGAAGACTAGTAACTGTTGCTGAGTGTGGTGCTGTGCTTTCAAGTTTCTGTAACTTCTGCCCGACAGTAGCGGGGAGAAGAAGGAATGTCCAGAATGGGACAAGTCTTGGCTTATATTGGCCACTTTTCTGAAGCATCATGAAGTGTAGACGGAGTTAATGGTGGAGAGTCTGGTCTATGTGATAGAATGATTGGGGGGAGAAAGTTACCTGACATTGGTGACTTCAATATTTGTGTCTTCAGGTTGTAGACTACTGAGGCAGATTATTAGGCGCTTTTTCTCAGTTTCAATCATGGCCTCATCCTGGCATTGGAAGAGGCTGATGCCAGTGAGCTCAGTGTGGAAACAGGGAGGGAACTAAGAGGTCTGGCCCAATCGGGGCCCAACCCAAAACAATAATTGCCCATTTTCCTCCACAGATCCTGCCCGACCTGCTGAGTTCCTCCAGCGCTTTGTATTTTGCTCAAGATTCTAACATCCGCAGACTCGCGCCTCCTTTTTTTTGATAGAATTAATTGACTACTGTAAATTGCTCCTAACATAACAAGTTACTGTTTAGGCTTTAGTCATGATCAGTGACTGAAATGCTGGGCTTCACAAAGGACTATTCTGGGAAATCTGCCAGAGTTTGGGACTTCACATGCTGTTTGAATTTCCTGGTGTTACACACTTGAAACAATATTCCATTAAATTCAAGAATATGGTCACTCTTTGTCCAGAAAGGATCTAGTCTCATCTAACACAATCATCATGACATAAGAATAGTGAAAGGCCTGGATAGAGTGGATGTGGAGAGTATGTTTGCACTAGTGAGAGAGAGTCTAGGACTAGAGGTCATAGCCTCAGAATTAAAAGACATTCTTTTAGGAAGGAGATGAAAAGAAATTTATTTAGTCAGATGGTGGTGAATCTGTGGAATTCTTTGCCACAGAAGGCTGTGGATACTTTTAAGGCAGAGATAGATAGATTCTTGATTAGTACAGGTGTCAGGGGTTATGGGGAGAAGGCATGAGAATGGGGTTAGGAGGGAGAGATAGATCAGCCATGATTGAATGGCAGAGTAGACATGATGGCCCGAATAGCCTAATTCTACTTCTATTCCTTTGACCTAAAACCTTATGAATAAGGGTCTCGACTCGAAATGTCACCCATTCCATCTCTCCAGTGATGCTGCTGAGTTACTCCAGTGTTTGGATCTATCTTTGGTTTAAACCAGCATCTGCAGTTCCTTCCCACACATCCCACTCTTTAAGTCTCTATTCCATTGTGTACTTGCGTACGGCTTGATCGTGCTTGTGTATAGTATTATGTGATATAACTGAACAGAACACAAAGAAAAGCTTATCATTGTATCTCAGTCCATGTAGCAACGATAAATCAATACCAATACCACTAAAAGCACAAGGTATGAATTCAGGTTTATTGAAAATTATTGAAAAGTATTTGACACACTTATCTGCAAGAAAAGGATAAAATCCCTGACAAGTATATAACTCATCATGCAATGTACAGATGGCAAGGCTACTTTCAACTTTTCAGCTGTCAGTCTCTTATTTGAAGAGGATTTTAGACCACAATTGGTAGGAATTTCACACTCTGCTGGCCTGTGGTGATGGAGGCAAAGCAACTGCTCTAACACCTCCTCCTACTTACCCCTGGACCATGAACCCACTGACGAGCAGAAGCTCACCATCTTGAGCACCATCACCGACTTCATCAACTCCGGCTCCCTGCCCCTCCGAGCCTCCAACCTCAGCGTTCCCCAGCCCCGCACGGCCCGATTTTACCTTCACCCCAAAATCCACAAACCTGACTGCCCCGGGAGACCCATTGTCTCTGCCTGTTCATGCCCCACCGAACACATTTCCACATACCTTGACTCCATCCTATCTCCCTTGGTTAAATCCCTCCCCACCTATGTTCAAGACACCTCAGACACTCTCCCTCATCTCCGCGCATGACATTCTCCAGGCCCCCATCCTCTCATCTTCACCATGGACGTCCAATCACTCTACACCTCCATCCCCCACTAGAATGGTCTCAAAAAGCCCTCCGGTTCTTTCCTCGACGGAGGAGGCAACCCATACCCGCCCACTGACACTCTCCTCCACTAGTGGAGTTTTGGTCCTTACCCTCAATAACTTCTCTTTTGACTCCTCCATTTCTCCAAATACAAGCGTAGCTATGGGCACACGCATGGGGCCCCAGCCACGCCTGCCTCTCTCGGGTACGTCGAACAATCCTTGTTCGCGCGGCCTACCAGGGCCCCATCTCCGACCTCTACCTCTATTACATCGACGACCTGCTTTGCTGTCACCTCCTGCACCCACACCAACTGACTGACTTCAGCGTTTCACCACCAACTTCCATCGGCACTCAAATACACCTGGACCAATATCTGACACTTCCCTACCATTTCCATGACCTCACTATCTCCATTACAGGGGATCACACTCCTGTACGACAACCACAATAAACCCATTGACTTCCCATGGCTACCTGGACTACTCTTCCTCCCACCCTGCTTCCTGTAAGGACTCAATCATCCTCTATTCCAATTCTTCCGTATACACCGTATCTGCTACCCAGGATGAGGTGTTTCACACCAGGGCATCACAAATGTCCTCATTCTTCAGAGAACGGGGATTTCCCTCCCCCACTATAGTTGAGGCTCGCACCGGGGTCTCCTCTATACCCCGTATACACTGCCCTCTCACCTCATCCCCCCCACTCGCAACAAGGGCCTCGAGTCCCCCTGTCCTCACCTTTCATCCCACCAGCCGGCACATACTACACATTAGTCCTCCGCCAGTTTTGTCACCTCCGACGTGACCCCACCACTCGCCCACATCTTCCCATATCGCCCCCCCCCCCCATCTGCCTTCCGCACTCCCTTGTCAATTCTTCCCTTCCCTCCCGCCTCCACCCTTCCCCAAAGCACTTTCCCTTGCAACCGCAAGAGATGTTACTCTTGTCGCTTTACCTCTCCCTCCACTCCTTTCAAGGACCCAAGCAGTCGTTCCAGGTCTGACAGAGGTTCACCTGCACCTCCTCCAACCTCATCTATTGCATCTGCCTTCTCTAGATCTCAACTGATCTATATCGGTGAGACCAAACGGAGGCTTGCCGAACGTTTCGTCCGAACATCTCCGCTCCGTCCGCAATAACCAAGCCAGACCTCCCGGTGGCTCAGCACTTCAACTTCCCCCTCCGTTCCATATCCGACCTCTCTGTTACTTGGACCTACTCCACGGCCAGAGTGAGCAGCACACCACCGCAAATCTGGAGGTACAGCATCTCTTTATTCCGCCTTGAGGAAGTCTGCATCCTCTTGGCATGAACATTGAATTCTCCCAATTCTGTTATCCACTGCTGTCTCCTCCCCTTCCTACTCTCCCTCAAGCCATCAGCCTGAGGTGGTCACAAGCTGACAGATCCTTTATTTTGAATCCCCTGCAGACCCATGGTCATGACCTTCAACCTGATGACCTGTCACTGTCTCACACAGCATATTTGTCTTCACAATCTTCTACCAAGGGCTAATGATCTGTCCTTTCCCATTTTTACCTTTTAGCTACCATGTTCAATCACTCTGTGTGTCACATTGTGCCACACAAGATTGATAGGCTCACAGAATGGTCTTAAGTCTGACAAATTACTGTAGCTTCACACAATCGCACACACTTACACACAAATCATTCTATACACAAACCCCAGGGAAAGACAAGGTCTACGTTATATTGAATGGGCATTCATGGACACTTATATCCCCCTGTTTTTTCTTAAGTTATTGCAAAAATGTATTGTGTCACTTATTAATAACCTTTTTTAGAAAAGGAGAAATTCTGTGTTCCTCTTGATACAGATGCAGCATGGAGGCTTGCAACTGCTGCAAGTTTCCTGGGTCAGAATGGTACAATTGCTCATTGTTAACCAAGGAGGAAGAATTGCTATCTATCCCGCAATAAATTCGGCCTGGCCCACTCAGTTCCTCCAGCACTTTGTGTTTTTTGCTCAAGATTCAGCTTTGGCAGTTTCTTTTGTTTCCAATTTTTATGGTGTTATGTTTACCTTTCCTTATGTTTGGTGTATCCTACATATAACTGATTTTGATAGCCACAGCCATACCTGGACTGAAATTACGAGTCGGACCACCGTAATTTTCATATTCATTTGTTAAAGTTCAATCTTGGAGTTATCCGACAGGTCCCCACATTCCATAGCAACCCAGAATTTGCGCCTGGTTACTAGTGTTTCATCTGACCCAGAAATAACAAGGTTCTCAGTATCCTATGTTAATCCCACCACAATGATGTGGTTTATGCCATTAATGCTGTTTAGAACAGTAGAACAGTACAGCAAAAGAAACAATCCCTTCATCCCACAATGCTTGTGCTG
Organism: Okamejei kenojei; assembly: GCA_035221665.1. Lineage (NCBI taxonomy): Eukaryota > Metazoa > Chordata > Chondrichthyes > Rajiformes > Rajidae > Okamejei > Okamejei kenojei. Next base: position 40,825,738 of record CM069139.1, read on the forward strand.
AACATGATGCGACCAAATCTAATCTGTGGCATATAATGCATTTCCTACATTCCAGTATAACCATATAACATATAACAATATAACAATTACAGCACGGAAACAGGCCTCTCGGCCCTTCCAGTCCGTGTGACCATTTGTTTTCCCCTAGTCCCATTACCTGCACTAGACATACCTCCTCCATTTCCTTCACGTACATATACCTATCCACTTTACTCTTAAATGTTAAATCGATCTGCCTCCACCACTTCTGCTGGGAAGCTGATTTCCACACAGCCACCACCCTCTGAGTAAAGAAGTTCCCCCTCCCGTTACCCCGAAACCTATGTCCCTTAATTCTCATGTCATGCCCTCTTGTTTTGATCTTCCTACCCTCAATGGGAAAAAAGTATCCACGTCAGACTCTGTCTATTTTCCTTTCCTCATTTTAAAGACTTCAATCAAGTCCCCCTTAACCTTCTGCTCTCCAAAGGAATAAAGACCTAAACTTGTTCAAACCTTTCTCTGTAACTTAGTTGCTGGAACCGTGGCCAACATTCTAGTAAAATTCCTCTTTACACCACTTATTATTTTTGACATCCTACCTAAACCTCTGTACCCCCTATACCCCCACACCCTCCAATTACAACCCACATCCAATAACACAAAACCCAACAACCCACCCCACACAACCAATACATCAAAAACCCTTAATCCTCCCCCCTTAAACAAA